>ML423838.1:87428-236619 GCA_005239525.1 Nicotiana knightiana
ACAAAAGCACAAACCGCCCTCCCCCCCCCCCTCCCACCACCACCACCACCACAAAACTCACGATTTTTCTTTGCATGAGGCTAAGCATTGCCTCCCTAATTGCATAAGGCTAAGCACTGCCTTTCCTTGCATGAGACTAAGAATTGTCTCTTCTTCTTGCATGAGGCTAGGAATTGCCTCCCTAATTGCATAAGGCTAAGCACTACCTTTCCTTGCATGAGACTAAGCATTTTCTCTTCTTCTTGCATGAGGCTAAGCATTGCCTCCCTAATTGCATAAGGCTAAGCACTGCCTTTCCTTGTATGAGACTAAGCATTGTCTCCTCTTCTTGCATTAGGTTAAACGTTCCCTTCCTTGCATGAGACTAAGCATTGTCTCCCCTAATTGCATGAGACTAAGCATTGTCTCCTCTTCTTGCATAAGGCTAAGCACTTCCTTCCCCTGCAAAAAATTAAGCATTGTCTTCCCTTTTGGCATAAGTCTAAGCATTGCATTTTCCTTGCATAAGATTAAATATTGTCTCTACTACACTACCTAAAACCTAGCACTATCCATCTGTTCACCTAGGGCTAAGCATTGCCCTCATCTTACACAAGACTAAGCCTTGTCTTGTCTCATATTCGCATGTGACCAAGCATTTACATTTCATGGGTTGAAACATTGTCGTCTTGTCCAAAGGCGTCATAGTCCGAAGGCATCATCCTCATAGTGGGGAGACACCATGTCATGGCCTGAGGATCTCTCAATATTGCACATCATTATTCAAAGACGTCATCGTCCAGAGGCACCATCCACATGGCCCAAGGACACTATTTCATGGCCTGCGAATCCCTTATCATACGCTTCATGGCCCAGGACATCATGGTCTAAGGATATCATCCTCACCATCCAAGGACAACCTTCATGGTCCGAAGGGACTTTGCATCATGTTTATTTTTCGCAATAACCCATATATATATTGGCATGCACCGTGTTTTAAGTTTTGTAGGTAATTCGGGAAGTAATCATTCTTCAAACGAAAGCAATCTTCGCACCGATTTCCGGTCACAACGTTCACATCCTTCAATTGTTTCAAACGTAACCGACCACCAGCAATTGCCCACCTTTTTACTTTATGACCGTTAAGATACTCAGTCTGTGATACATCCGTAATGTTTAAGATTCACATTCATGACTCCGTATAAATTCATCTGATACTATCCTATCCCTGGGAACCCTTTCTGAAATATACGACCATTCTTATAACAACTCCATCGGTTTCGTTCATCGTTGGCTCCAGAATAACACACAACATGATTCCCATAACACCAGGGATATGTAGGCAACTTAGGAACCAGGGTTCGGCCTCCATTTTTCAAATCACGTCATTCCTCATTCTATTCGGACAAAATCGGTCATCATTACCCGACAATTCTTTCATCCTTCCCGGGCAAAGAAGGCAGCGATTGTTACCCAATTTTGTTCTCATATTTTCTCAAATAATATATATACTTTCAAAAACATCATTTTGCATCATTATTTAGTTACAAATCTATACAAGCATTTTTCTATAATTTTTAGAGCTTTAAAATTGATTTTCCTGCATTTAAATTACTTGAATATTTATTAATTACTCATTTCAATTATTTTGTGATGATTTAATTACCTAAAATTATTATTTTGCATCTATAATACTTGCTTCAGATATTTTACTCTATTTCTTTTATAATTACATTAGTATTTTTAGGTCATTTGCATAATCTTGTAGTAATAGCCTGTATTTTACAATTTTATTGCATTTATCATTTTATTTAAAGTTAAAATAATATCTTATATTTTTATTATCTTCTACTATTATTTTAAAATATTACCTTTCATAAATAGCATTTTTCATAATTTATTAAATTATTTTCCCTTTAATTTCCTATTTTAAAATCTGGCCCAAATTTGGGATTAATTTCGGACCAGATAAGCCCCACATCTCTGGCCCAACAACCCCTACAATACCAATAACCCATCAACCCATGCCCGTTTTATATGACCCGCCCCACCTTCTTTTAATCTTGGTCGTTGATCTCAGAGATCAACGGCTCACAAGCCACCCTCACCTCCCCCCCCCCCCCCCCCCCCCCCCCCATTTAAACCCATTAAACCTAAACCCTAACCCTACTATCCCACTACCCGTCGCCTCTGAACTCTCTCTATCTCGCCTCTCTCTCTGAAGAACCCTAATCGCCACTCTTCACCAATCCCTCTTCTAATCCCGTTAGCCATGGGATTCACGTGTTATTTACTTACCATATCCATATTCCTTCTCCACTGGTTACCTCTTTGTGGCATTATATAGTACTTGCTCTATTTTGGCAAGTACAAATCTTCGAATCAACGGAAATCAGTTCTAATAATTGGGATTTAGACATATTCCCTAGATACATTTATATCAAGGCTATATGGGTCCGATTAGCTAAGATCTCCGGCCAATTTTTTATTTTTGTCAACTAGGGTTTACCTAATATTTCTCTAATCTGACTTTTTACTGACTCTTCATGTTATTATTTCCTTATATATGTTGAGTTTACTGTATTTCTTTGATTTGTTTGTTTGATTTCTACTACTATATAAATCCCTTCCCTTTTCCCTTTGAAAGGGACCTTTAATCGCTAAATTCATTAAAAATTAAAAGCTATTACTTTATTTTTCTCTCATTATCTTGTTTTGTACTTTGGTTCTTGGCCGGCTGAAAGCCAAGGCCATCGAAATTCGATTCTTTAACCTTTCTTGGTGTCAGCACTACCCGATGTTCTTTGGAAGCTCTTGGGAACTCTGACGCACTAAGATTCTGGGTTCTTGCTCTTTGTTGATAATCAGAGTACTGTGGAATTTGATCTTTCTTGTTGTTGTTTAACTGGTAAGTCTCTTGACTTTACAATTTCATTCTTCTATGTTTATGTCCTGCATAATCACGCCTATGAATTTCATGACCTAATGTGTTCTTAGACAATCTTCATATGTAACTTTACTAGCATTGCACTCGTATTATGATTTGAACCTTTTTAGCATTTGGTTTTTTACTTAAATCTCCAGTTTTTGAGATATGTTATTTGAATAGGCTTCACCTCAATAATTTGGACCTTCTTGAGTTTATTTAGCCTAATGTATTGTTACCCGAATGTCTACATTACTGTTTGACATGAGTTTGCTTTCCTTCTCTACTTTGAATTCCTGCAATGACTGCCTCACATCTGTAGTGTGTTATAATATGTGACTCGTTCCCCTTCTATTATGTCACTCAGCATGCCTTTGTCTTACTTGATCCCATATCCCTTTAGTGATTATTTAAGACTTTAGAGTAGTTATCTAAACTTGTGTTTCCTTACCATGTTTGATATTGTCTGTCTTTTGATATTTTGATGGATACTTGGGACCCCTAGGCTTTAAACTCTTTAATTTGATACCTACCTAGATTTGTTTGGTATTATGCATCTTTATATATTAATCTTGAAATCTCAGGGAACTTGTTTCTCCCCTAACTCTTTCAATGTGTTTCTGCCAATGTGTTACCTCTTGCTAAGTGTGGAACCTATAATAGCAACCTGCCTCTAATTCTTGTTGACCTTCTTAACTAGCATATTCTGTGTTTTAGAAAACTTTGCTATGTCTTCTTTTTAAAATACAGGTGTATCTCTTCAAATCCTGCCCCTTAACCATTGTTCTCTCACTCTCATTTATTGCCTACACTACTCTGAATCTATAACTCTTGGCTGGCTGAAAGCCATGGCCACTAAGACTTTCTCTATTGACCTCCCTATTGTGAGCACTGCTCGGGGTCCATTTGAGACCCTTGTGAACTCAGACACACGAGGACTTGGGGTTCTTTGGCCACTCTACTTACTACTAAGACTTGAGCTATCTATGATACACGGTTCTTTCCTCATTCTATCTACTAAATATGCAAACTTGTTTGTTTAACTGATCAATGTTTGGGTCATATGGTCAATCTGTTGCTATTTGGTGTTGCTTGAGATCCTCTATGGTTTCTAGGTTGTGCTGATGAATATAGTCCCCTGTTGGGAAGGTCTATTGTTGCTACTTGTATAATATTTTGTAATTACATTCATCATTAGGTCTGTAATAATTTTGTAATAAATGATTGGGGTATTAGTGAAATCAGGAAAATGAGCACGCTCTAATGTTTGCATGTAAGGGTAGAAAACATGCCTATAGGATTCATATGATCTACTTGTTATCCAACCTGCTAAATATGCCATTCAATTTCCATGTGCACTGGTAGAAATCATGTCATTAAGAGAATCACACACCCACACAACTTTCCTACTATCAAAGCATAAGTACTTTATTTATTCCTATGTCTACTGCTAGATAGCATTCCTATAGGAAACAAAATGTCAATAACCATTGTTTCAATTTGCATAACTACAACATATTTACTTGAAATCATGCCTATAGGATTCTAATTAGTTAATTTGCTATTGTTATCATATTGGTCACCTAGAAAACATGTCTGTCGTGGCTAAGTATAAAATCAGTTCCAATCGCCAATCTTTAGAAATCTTGCCTATAGAGTATTACTACTCGCTCTAAAAGTGTTAATACTAAACTTTTCAAACGGTGTTTTATTGCTTAGCCACGCCACTATTAGAAAGCATGAGTAATTTTGAGTATTTCCAACGGTATTTACTGCCCCCTACTGCATAAATCACTTAGAGATCATGTCTATAGGTTTAAAACTTATAACCTGTAATCTCGATAATCAATATGTAAACCATATAGTTGTTTGGAAATCACGTCTATAAGTTTAAAGTAGCGTCTTGCATCTGAAACTGCCTGCATATTTGAATCCAAGGTCACATAGAAATCATGTCTATAGGGATTAAGTACTTTAATTTGTCTCAGTTCTAATTCTGTCTAAAGCCTAATGTGAGAACTTAGTTTGCGTGCATTTGTTGTTTAAGTGTGGAGGCTAACTTGTGCCCTTAACTATCCTTACCTGAAGTCCAACTTATTTTGTATGTCGCCTAGTTTTATCATTTTGAGCAGCCTAAGAAATGTCTAGAACCACCCAAATAGAGGTCCAATGCCTCCTGGACCGTAGGCATGGGACGAGTAGCGCACGCCTAAGGTACGACTTAGAACTGAATTAGAGCGCATTTAGGTAAACAACTTTAACATAGTAATCGGGTAGCAGGATATGATAGTATGTGCCTGCTGAATAATATGAGTAACTCCCTACCTCAAGGGAGTTGCGAAGTATTATTTATGTTGCACGGGCTGATCCTTTAGGCTAAAAAACTTAGGATCTCCCCCCTCTTCTTTATACATGTAGTCATCTAATATAGACCGTTATAGTTCAATCCTTGTAACTCCTATTTGTGTTATAATAAATATTTTTGACCCTTACCCACTTTGTTTATCTTGCCTAAATTATAATCCATATAGTTATAAGTTCGGTCGGGACCCACAGTTGTGGACCTTGAAGAGTGCCTAACACCTTCTCTTTGAGGTAATATGAGCCCTTATCCGATCTTTGGTGGCGTTGACTAGTCAAACAAAGCTATTTGCATAATAGGTTCCCTAACGCACCTCAAAATCGTTAGGTGGCGACTCTTCTCTTCTTTTAACACCCCATCTCCCATTCAAAAGAGTTGTAACATGTCAAAGCCCGCTTTCGCAAGAAAACGGGGCGCGACAAACTATACTATCTTTGACTAGCGAGCAATAATTTTGTATTGTATTTTGCACTCCACAAAAGTGTTTCTTACATATAAGGTGGTAAAAGAAAAGAAATTCGAAATCCACCCTATAATAATCTTAAACTTGGATAAGATCATCTCATATATCAAGATTTTACTTATCCAACTTTCACTTTTTGCTTATGCTGAAATTGGATTTTTGATTGTCAAAATCTTGAAAACCTTCAACCTAGTTAATACTTATTCAGACTAGTAGGTGGTACAAATATTACCAAAACAAAATGTAAAGGGAAACACCAAATATGCTAACGTTCCACGCTACATTAATCTTGAGTTTCTTTTTTCAATTTACTTTTTCGTCTTTAATAAGATGGAATTATGGAAGTTCGTAATACCATTTTTCGCACAAATTTTGAGCAAGAAACGTCACACAGGAGTAGTGATGGTAAAATGGTTAAAGAAACAGTTAACCATTTATATTAATCATTAAAAAATGGGTTGGATAATAAACTTTTTAAAAACGGGTTAAATATGGATAAGAATCATATTATCCACTTAGAAAATAGATAATCAATGAATAATTAATGGGTTTAACTTTTACATTTGTAAAGCTTCAAATTGGAGGTTCGTCAAGTTAAGAAGATCAGGAACTCTCCCAAAAGTGATCATATTCAAGAAGGCCATGAATAATATGGGTTAACCCATTATTTATTCATATTAAATATGGGTCGAGTCGGATAATTTATACCATTTTTTCATTACCTATTTTCAATCTGTCCCATATCCGACCCACCCCGCCGTTTGCCACCCCTAAGAGCAACGGTTACCCCAGTTTTGATATTTTCACTTTCGAGATTGAAAAAAACATACGAGTAACAGATATATGTTGTAAAACCTATAGTAATTATGGATGTCCACTAATTCCACTACTTTCATCCTTGATGTAAATAACCTCCCAATATTCATCACAATTATGATTGTAACTCCCACATCTCCATAACCCCTACGCATGATCTTTTCCCATGATCTCAATTGTTTAATGTCATGTTTAAGACAATCATTTTGTACCCTACCTATGAAATTGTATAAATAGAGGCATGAAATGTGAGATGGGATACACTTGAACACGTGATGAAATAAGAAAGTTATCTCTTATTCTACTTATCTTCTTGTTTTATATTGTTACTTTGAGCTACATTTCTTAATACGTTATCAGAATGAAATTGAGCTATTTTCGTTGTTCAGGTATATTTGTTTATTTTGTTTTCTTCGTTGTATATTTTGATTTTATGATTAGTGTCTTTAATATGCAGTTTTATAATTTCTCACATCTCTATATGTGTGTAAAAATAAAGAATTCTATGTTTCTTTATATTCAGTTATTTGCATGATTGTCATGTGAAAGTTGCTAATTTTCATGTTAGTAAAATTTATTGAGTGAAAAATACTTGTTTTATGTTGTTCGACATTTGAAATTGTATTAAAGTTAGAAAACATTTTTGTTCTAGTTAACATCAAAGATATACTAATATTTTAAAGAAAAAAATTAGTATTCTTTTCTATGGAATTATCACTTTAGGATATATAGATCACAAATTTGATGTTATGTCAATTTTTAAGATTCTTTACGCTATTATCCTAATGATTTCTAATTATTTATCTTCTTTGATAGTTTTCACTATGTCGAATTTGTCAAAGCTTGAGTTTGTGGCACTTGACATTCCTGGAAAGAATTACCTATCATGGGTTCTGGATGCTGAGATTCACTTAGCCGCCAAAGGCCTTGGTGACACCATTACTCAGGGTAATGAGGCATCAAGCCAGGACAAAGTCAAGACCATGATTTTCCTTCGTCATCATTTGGATGAAGGTTTGAAGGTTGAATATTTGACAGTGAAAGATCCACTTGAATTGTGAACTATCCCGAAGGAAAGGTATGATCACCTTAAGGCTACGGTATTTACGAGGGCTCGATATGAGTAGATTCACTTACGGTAGTAAAATTTTAAGATCGTAAGTGAGTATAACTCTATTGTATTTCGAACAAATTCCCAATTGAAATTATGTGGGATGTTATGAATGATGAGGATTTGTTGAAAAAGACTCTTACGACTTTTCATGCCTCAAATATGGTATTACAGCATCAATACCGTGAAAGGGGTTTTAAAAAGTATTATGAATTGGTCTCGTGCCTTCTAGTTGCTAAGCAACATAATACTCTTTTGCTGAAAAATCATGAAGCCCGTCCCACAGGTTCAGCTCCGCTTCCTGAAGCGAATATGGTAGTGATACGTGATAAATCTGGAAAAAGATAGAATAATTATCATGGCCATATGAATATACGTAGACATGATAATGGCAAGAGATGATATAATAATCTTCATCGTGGTGGTCATGGAAAGAACAATATGGGTTCTCAAAACAATCCTTCAAGAGGCAACAGTAGTAACTGCCACCGCTGTGGCATGAAAGGTCATTGAAAACTTGAATGTCGTGCACCTAAGTATTTTGTCAGGCTTTATTAAAACTTCATAAAAAAAAGACAAATAAGGTTGGAGCATTCTTCAGCTAATACCCCAGTGGAGTCTCACTTGACCTTTAAAAATAATTTTGAGGCAGGGCCTTCAAACAAAAATGATGACAATGCCGAGGCAAATCTTGCTATGAATGATGATGATTTTTAAGGCCTCAATGATCTTACTCATTTGGAAGTTGAAGACTTTTTTGGAGACCAAAACTAAAATTTGATCATTTTACTGGAGAATGCAATTATGTTATTATTTTTATTTTCAGTATTTTTTTGTCTCGTTCTAAAGTTATTTTTATTTTCAAGTAGTATTTAATTTGTCTTATATTGTTGTTGGTGTTGTTAGTTTTTCCATATTTCTCATGGTGTACTTTTATATTTTTATGAAAAAATAAAATTCTCCAGTCTTCAATTGGATCCAAGATGAATGTGCTACAACTCACACAATATTAAGAGAGAGAAAAAAATTCTCTTATTTGGTTATGAAAAAGGCCTATGTAATACAATATTTGGTAGTACAAAGTTAATTGAGGATTTTGGAAGAGCGACCTTATTACTACCTAGAGGAATGATATTAACTATTAATAATGCATTGTATTGTAGTAAATCTCAAAGAAACTTGTTGAGTTTCAAAGCTATTCGCCAAAATGGCTACAGTGTTGAGACCTCTAATGAAGGAAAGGTTGAATATCTTTATATTACTACAATAAAAGTGGGAAAAGAAGGTGTGCACGAAAAATTACCCGTATTTCTCTGGGTTGTACCACACAAACATTGGTGTGGTTGAATCACATGCCATAGTAAACAAAAGGTTTACTACTTATAATAATTTTTATCATTTGGCATGACCGATTAGGCCATCCTGGTTCTAACATAATGCGCAGAATAATAGAGAATTTAAATAGGCACACATTGAAGAACAAGAAGATTCTTCAATTTAAGGAATTCTCTTGTGTTGCGTGTTCTCAAGGAAAATTGATTATTAAACCATCGGAAGCGGGATTGAATCCTTGAATTTCTGGAACGTATATAGGCTGATATTTGTGGACCTATACACCCTCCATGTGGACCATTCAAATATTCTATGGTCTTCATAGAAGCATCTACAAGATGGTCACATGTGTGCTTATTGTCAACTCGTAATATGGCATTTGCAAGATTGTTGGCCCAAATAATAAGGTTAAGAGCACAGTTTTCAGATTATCCAATTAGGACAATTCGTCTTGATAATGCTGGTGAATTTACATCTTAAACCTTTACTGATTATTGTATGGCCATTGGAATAAAAGTTAAGCATCTGGTTGCTCATGTTCATACTCAAAACGGTCTAGCTGAATCATTGATTAAATGCCTCCAATTAATAGGTAGACCATTACTAATGAGGACAAAACTTTTATTTTCAGTGTGGGGACATGCTATTTTGCATGCAGCATCACTTGTGTGCATAAGACCAACCAATAATCATGAAGTCTCCCCATTACAGTTGGCTTTTGATCAGGAGCCAAATATTTTCCACCTAAGAACTTTTGGATGCGGTATATGTTCCAATTGCTCCACCACAACGCACAAAGATGGGTTCCCAAAGAAGGTTGGGAGTATATGTTGGTTATGAATCTCCTTGTATTATTAAATATCTGGAGCCTATGACAAGAGATTTGTTTACAACCAGATTTGTTGATTGTCATTTGATGAATCAGTTTTTCCAACATTATTGGGAGAAAATGAACGGCTGGAAAAAGAGATAGAGTGGAACATATTCTCTCTATCTCATTTGGATCCTCATACAAATCAATGTGAATAATAAGTTCAAAAGATTATTTACATGCAAAATATTGTAAATCAATTTCTAGTTGTATTTACTAACCTTCCACGGGTTACTAAATCGCATATTCCAGCTGTAAATGCTCCAATTCGAGTTGATGTCCCACCTGGACAGTATGATAATGCAAATGAGTCTAGGTCACACCTTAAATGTGATAGGCCAATTGGTTCCAACAAGAAGAATCCCCGAAAAAGGAAAGGAGCAAATGATCAAGTTGATCATAACATGGAGGCAATTGCTCAAGAGGAGCATAAAGACATAATAATTGATAAGACCTCATAAGAGGATCTCGTACCTGAAAATGATAAAAATGAAGAGATATCAATAAGTTATGTCTCTACGGGAAAAAGTGGAAGCGAAATAACGTTGTTATTGACAACAGTTTTGCATATAATGTTACAGTTGAAATAATGCAACAAGATAAGGATCTTGAGCCAAAATCTGTTGATGAATGTAGACAGAGAAATGACTGGTAAAAATAGAAAAATGCAATTCAAGCGAATTGGCTTCACTCGAAAAACGTGAAATTTTTGGACCAATAGTCTGAACGCCTGAAAGTGTCAAGCCAATGGGGTACAAATGGGTTTTTGTGCAGAAACTAAATGAGAAAGGTGAAATCGTAAGATATAAAGCACGACTTGTGGCACAAGGATTTTCGCAAAGGTCTGGCATTGATTATATGGAGACATATTCTCCTGTAGTAAATGCAATTACCTTCAGGTATCTAATAAATCTGGCAGTCCATGAAAAGATTGATATGCGGTTGATGGATGCTGTCACAACCTACTTATATGGCTCACTGGACAATGATTTTTTTATGAAAATCCCTGAAGGATTTAAAGTTCCTGAAGCACATAAAAGTTTACGGGAAACTTGTTCAATAAAGCTTCAGAAATCCTTATACGGATTGAAGCAATCAGGGAGGATGTGGTACAATCACCTTAGCGAGTATTTGTTAAAGGAAGGGTACAAAAATGACCATATTTGCCCGTGTGCCTTTATTAAGAGGTCTGGATCTAAATTTGTCATCATAACTGTGTATGTTGATGACTAGAATATTATTGGCACTTCTAAAGTGCTTCCAAAGGTTGTAGAGTGTTTGAAGAAAGAATTTGAAAAGAAATATCTTGGTAAGACAAAATTTTATCTTGACCTACAAATTGAGCATGTAACAAATGGAATTTTTGTCCATCAATCAACATACATTGAAAAAGTCTTAAAGCGATTTTATATGGATAATGCACATCCATTGAGTACCCCCAATGATTGTGAGATCGCTCGACATAAATAAAGATTCATTTCGGCCTCAAGAAAATGACGAAGAACTTGTTGGTGATGAAACTTCATATCTTAGTGCAATTGGGCACTATGTATCTTGCTAACAATACCTGGTCAGATATTCTTTTGCAGTAAGCTTATTTGCAAGATTCAGTTCCTCTCCAACAAGAAGACATTGGAATTGTGTTAAGCATATATTTAGATATTTTCGAGAAACTCTAGATATGGGATTGTTCTATTCTAATGAATTCAAGTCAGAAATGATTGGCTATGCCGATGCAGGTTATTTGTCTGATTCACATAAAGTCCGATCTCAAACAGGCTATTTGTTTACATATGGAGGTACAACTATATCATGGCGTTCAATGAAACAAATAATAGTTGCCACATCTTCAAATCATGTTGAGATAATAGACATTCATGAAGCTAGTCGGGAGTGTGTTTGGTTGAGATCAATTACTCAACATATTCCTGAAATGTGTGATTTTCTTATAAAAAAAAAGATAATCCAACTATACTATATGAAGACAATGCTGCTTGCATTGCTCAATTGAAAGAAGGATACATCAAAGGACAAAGAACTAAGCACATTTCACCAAAGTTTTCTTTCACGCATGATCTTCAATAAAATGGTGAAATTAATATTCAACAGATTCATTCATGTGAAAATTTGGTTGATCTGCTCATTAAGGCATTACCAACTTCAACATTTGAGAAGTTGAGATAGAAGATTGGTATGCGGCGTCTTCGAGAAATAAAGTGATGTTTTCATGAGGGAGAGTAAGATACGCGTTGTACTCTTTTTTTCCTTAGCCTAGGTTTTGTCTCACTGGGTTTTCCTAGTAAGGTTTTTAACGAGGTAGCAAATAAAGCGTATTACAGATATGTGTTCACTAAGATTTTTTCTTAGTAAGGTTTTAACGAGGCATATTATCTATTTTTGGACATCCGAGAGGGAGTGTTGTAAAACTTATAGTAATTGTGGATGTCCAATACTCCCACTACTTTTATCCTTGATGTAAATAACCTCCCACTACTCATTAATATTCCGAATGTAACTCTCACACCTCCTTAACCCCTACCCATGATCTTTCCCTGTGATCTCAATTGTTAATATCATGTTTAAGACAATCATTTTGTAACCTTCCTATGTAATAGTATAAATAGAGGCATGAAATATGATATGGGATACAGAACACTTGATGAAATAAGAAAATTATCTCTTGTTCTCTTATTCTACTTATCTTCTTGTTTTATATTGTTACTTTAAGCTATATTTCTTAATAATATATCAATATTGTTCTTTTCATTTTGAGATTAAAAAAGAATCACACACTATTAGTGCATTGACAAAGCTGACCCTAGGTGGCATTATGATTGAGGTGTTAGTTAGATTTGTTCTTATGATTTTCCGAAATTGACCAAAAAGGAGTAACTCGATCATAAAATATCTCGTATTCAAATAGAGTCCAGAAAAGGTGCACTCTCAAGGGTGTGATATAAATAGCTTACCCTAATATAAATATATTTTCACAGCTCGAATCCGTATTTCAAAAGTGGACCAAATTAATTAATTGTGGAAGGAACATAAAGTCTAATTATGGGGAGCCTCATTATTGTATAAGCTCGTATGACTAACTATATAGTAAGATTCTACAAATACTTAATTATGCAGCCTAATAAATTTTTATCCCACTTTTTAATGTACTGGAACTTATCCATTAGCTCTTTTCCTAATTAGTTTCTTCTTATCTAATAGCCTCCTCCTTAAATAACAGCAAAAGAAATTAAACCTCCAGTTTCATCTCTGTTCTTTTTTCCTCTGCTTTGGTTTTTTTTTTTTTTTACAATTTTCTTTACTTTTTTAAACTACTGTACCAGTTCAAGCCTCAGAATGGACAGCTTTGAAACCAAAACTAATCACGACCCTCCTCTCAAAACTCAGAGAGTTATGCTAATCCTCCAAATTTTGTTGAGAATTTTGGCTTTTGCTTTCACTTTAGGTGCGGTATTAAGAATTATGACTAGCAAACAGGTTTTGTTTCTTGGATTTGATGCCCGTTACACCTATTCTCCTTCTATGAAGTAAGTCATTAATATTAATTAGTAATATATTTTTATGGTTATAGCATACTTGAATGATTCGTTAATTTCACCCTCATTTTGCAGATTTTTTGCATATGCGAATGTCAGTGGATGTGCCTTATCTGTTGTTTCTCTATTTCTTGTTTTGATGTGTTGTCAAAAACCTCGCCATTCCAACAAGTTTTTTTACTTGTTCCTGCATGATTTGGTACGTCCCCTCCTAATTATTCCCCTTAATTTTGTAGTATTTTCTCCTTTGATTTATTTCTGATCATTTCCATCTTGGTTTTCACTATTAAATTATAGATTCCTTGATATAAACTCTCGGGCAAATATTTCTACCTTTCTATCTTTTTTCTTTCTGTAAATTACATGCATAATATCTAGGGAAAAGCTTAAAGGGCGTTAATATAAACGAGACACCTAAAATCTCTAATTGTCAGATTTTAAAGATGAGGAAAATATAAATTTCGATAGGGATCTTCACTCAAATAGCCGGCTGGATTCACCGTTTCTTCCCAGGGCGGTATACACTAATTATACAAAATTATGCATGTATTATATACGAATTATGCATACATTATATATCCGTCGGCTATTTTTAATTTAACCGGTTGTGTGGACAGCTATTAAGGTTAATTCTTCATTTCAATAAATACCCAAGTGTCCTTATTGAGCAGTGCTGGGCATCTGTTTGAGCGAATAATCTCTCTCCTCAATACATTACTTAAAATCAATGTAGATGGACATAGCTGGGATTATGTAGTAAATTTCTGTCCTAAGATAACTTCATAACAAAATCTGTAAGTTGTGACATATACATCAATCCTGATTAAATATCAGATTTTTATATAGTATATGAAATGTCAATCAGAATGCAGTTACTAACTCTTGCTGACATAAAAAGAAAAATCCAAATGAAAATTATGTAACTCCCTTTTATGGGACCTGCATAACAAATTCAGAATTCTGTAGATTTCGAAAGGAAAGGCAAACTCAAATAAGAATATGACCTATTAGAAATATGGAATGAGATAATTAACATGATCTACAAAAAAGATAAAATTCATGTACAATGTACCTTTTTAATCAAGTTACCAATTAGTACTTGTAATAGAGATTTACATGTAATTATATTATAACTGACTTGTTTGTGTAGTTTTTTTTTTGCTCCGTCAGTGCATATAACTTAAAAAGAGTTGGTTTCATTTTTGATTTTTTTTGTTTTGTTTTGTTTTGAACTAAATTGTTGACAGTTCGTGTTTGGAGTGCTGGTGGCTGGAAGTGCGGCAGCAACAGCAATAGGATATGTGGGTAAATATGGGCAGAAGCATTCCGGTTGGGAGCCAATCTGTATTTTTGTTACTAAATTCTGTCACAAAATTACTGTCAGTTTGACATTATCTAACATTGCCATTATTTTCTACCTTTGCCTCACTATAATCTCGGCAAACCAAGCAAGACAGATTAAAGCTTAAAATGTATATCATCAAAAGACAGAATGATGAATACATATATTTCAATATTTCAGCGTTATATGTAGTAGTAAGGTATTTTCAGGTGAAGAATTAATGTTATACTAAATGTAATTTGCATGGAGATACTGGTGTAGTACTTTGAGGTAAATGGAAATAAGCCTTTCATTCTAATTCTGTTGTTTAACCAAAAAAGTTTTTGCCGTCAAAGCAAATAGAAGGATTATTGAGGTTTTAGTAAGCAATTTTACTTCACTTTTACACATATAAAAAAATTTAAAATAATAGAAAGCAGTATTGAGAGAACAAGGGAAAAGGAATCTTATTGATTATTATATCTCTTCCAATAGGAAAAAATATGATCTTACAACAGCAGAGAATAGTAAAAGTATATGCAATTGATAATATAATTTCGTAAATTTCGATGGGAGCACCTAATATGGTAAGGGGTTTTATATAAGGATACATTGTAAGTGTTTCGCCCTACTTAATTCCTTCCCGTTATAAATATTTCTCACATTGATTACATGTTACACGGGTTATTCGTAATGGTTGTAATAATAACCAATCACGCATAGTCGGGAACTATGCTGGTTTCTTTTCATATTCGTGGTTGTTATTGAACCTGCATCTTCGTGGCCTTTAATTACCCATTTCGCGCTTATTTCCTCTTTTCCATTTGTCACGTACGGTAACTTTTTAAACGATCATATGAGTATTTTACTCGTGCCTTATCTAATCTTCTTTCTTCTTTATTATTTTGACTATTATGTCACAGGTCAGTATATCATTAGTCCACGTAGCAAGACTATTTTTCTACCAGTACATATGTGTTTTCATATTTTCTAGAAAATCTCTTAGATGTGTTGTAGAAGGAAAAAGTATTCGGCGTTTTACCTCTCATGGAACGATTAATTCAAAAAATGTAAAAGAAAAAGTTATTTATGTCTTGTACATTTGAGCAAAAACAATAATGTTGGTATTTCCTTCTGGACCGTAATGACTTGATGCCATATCTGTTGATTTAACGAGAAATATCTTGTTAGAACTAAATCGAGACGTCAAACTCCTTAAGCCCAAGCTAAATCAAGACTTCAAGCTCCATAGCCCCAAGCTAAATCAAGACATCAAGCTTCGTAGGCCCTCGTTATTGGGCCTTGTTGAACTTGGTATTTTGAGAAAATTTATAAGTTCCTCATCTCTAGCAACGGCGTCGTTTGGTAAAAATAGTACGGGCTAGCCAGTTTTCGGACTGGTCATTCAAAAATAGTCAGTGTTTGCCAAGTCATTGAAAAATAGCCATTATTTTGCTGCAACAGAGACCGTTTCAGCATAATATACTGGAGTTCGGTGCACCTATGTATGAACTTCCAGCATATTATGCTGGAACTCCAACACGCGAAAAGTTCCAGCGTAATATACTGGAGATTCGAGCACCTGTGTGTGAACTTCCAGCATATTATACTGGACCAGTATACTTTGCTGGAACTCCAGTATATTATGCTGGAGTTTTAGTATACTTATGTTGAAACTCCATTATATTATGTTGGAGTTCCAGTACACTTATGCTGGAACTCCAATATAATATGTTGGAGTTCCAGTATACTTATGCTGGAACTCCAGTATAATACTGGAGTTATTTCCGGATTTTGAACAGTATTTTCATTTAGATTTATCTTTACATGAAAAGTGGCTAAAATTCGTTTACTTTTGAAAAAGTGACTATTTTTGAATGACCACTTATAAATCTAGCTATTTTTTAATTTCTCCCCGTCGTTTGGTCACCACGTGAATAAACAAGAATATCACATCGAGAATATCCCGTGGAATTAGCTATCCCATCTTTTTAGTGAAAAAGTTAACCTTCATTTTGGTATAAAATTTATCCTATTAAACTAATATCCATAACCAAATATAAGATACATACAATCTCATTAATTTTCTTAGTATCCTTATCCCGGTAATTAACGATCCCAAAAACAGGAGATTTAATTTCTATGCATGTCAAGATATAGCAACCAAATCTTATATTGTATATCATCAGTAAATTTGATAACAAGATTAATGGTGCTAATCACCTAATTTTTCACCGACACTAAAAAGAAAAAGAAGAAGTTAATAACATATATATAATCTAGCATAACTTCAGGATTATTATTTTTCGTCCAAAGTTATTTGTTAATTTTAGATCCAAATGTCACACAGAAGTCATACTCGCCCAGGTTGAAATTTTACACATAAATGATCCAGGATTCTTTCATTGGAGAAAAGCCTCATGCCTTTGTCATAATTCAATCCTAAAAGTCCATGAAATGTAAAGGATTCTAAGGAAATATTATAAGAACTCAAAGGCCGTAACCGTAATGGCCAGACTTAAAATTACTATTGGAAGATTGTGCAATTAATAGGAGATCTATAGAGATCTGGTTAAGTGCATGATTACAAAGGAATAATCTATTTGATACTCCATAAATCATATACTAATTAATAATTATAGGGTATATTACTACTTGTTTACTGGGGAACGATCTCTTTTGGCCTATAATTTGCTGAGCTGGTCAAAAGAAACACTAATTCTGCAGAGCTTCCATTAAGTAAAATTAAGCTTGAAAACCATTCTGCCATGTGTTTACCCGTAAAACGGTATAGTTGAATTTATACGTGATTTATAGACAAGTAAATTAATTTTAACCAAATATAACAGATGAATTAAACAAAATTATAAGACTTAGCCTTAAAATTGAAATAAACGGCAGATATCTTGGTTCCGAGCGCGGAGCTACCAGGATCAATAAGAACGATGCAAATAAGCAAGAAAGTAAAATGTTATTTGAGCTTTTGACGAAGTATAGTATATGCTTGTCAGAAAATTCGTGTACTTACAATGATGATAGAGTTCACTATTTATAGTTACACCTAGGGAACAAGGTCCTAGGATTAGCTCCTCTTTAATGATAATTATGATGACCATCGAAGAATGTGTAAGAAACATAAGAAAACCTTAGAGCATAATAAAATTTACAGCTCCATTGTCCGTGATTTTGATGCCAGCCTTCGATCCATGAGATTCGTGCGAGATAACCTCTCTGCTGAGGTCGGCCAACTTAAAGGAGAATTTCAGCCTCGAGCGGCTTCCATTATTGTTGAATAAACATATGCTATGTACAACATGAGGAGAAATACCTTGGAAGAGGCCAAAGCAGGTATCATTGACTTTGATGCAAAAATCACTAAGGCTCGTGAGCAGGAGTTAGCTGCAAAAAGAGGTCTTTTTGCTCGGCCTAATGCTACTGATTCTTCTGGTTCCGATTCTGAGTTCTCGAAAACTGAAGAGGAACCGGAAGGCGATGATACCGAAGGCCAAAATATCAAATCGGCAGCGGATCCACCTACTTCTCCTGGGGGCGTAGATGTTTCTCTTCCTCCGGGTTCCGGAGATGCAGCAGCTTAGTTTTTGCTTTCTTTTTCAAACTTTTGTACTTGTACTGCTTGGCACATTTATTATAAACAAATCTTTTTTGTTCAAGTATAAGTTTCCTTTTCTGCGTACTTCCGTTTAAATATTTGTGCAAGTTTGCTCTTTGCGTTTTTTTTAATTTAAGTATTGACGCGTGTTTTACTGTTTGCGTTAATTATGCAACTTTGGGTGTATTTTCCCCCGAAAGTGTTTGGATTTCGGGCATAAGTTCTTCCGAAATCAAACCTTTATCGTGAGAATTTTTATAAGAGAGGGCTCTTCTTATGTTTACGGTGCTCTTGAAGAGGACATCTCCTGTTCATTACGGCACTAGCATTTGAAGAATTTTCTTAACTTTCAAATGATAAAATTAATTCATTATTCAGACAAGAAACATGACAGAAACTAAAGGACTTTTCCTTAATTATTCCTTCCATTTTCAAAGTACATAGGCATTCGTTGTGCTAAAAAGAAATTATTATTTCTTGTGGCTAACTTGTATAACTTGTTTCTACGGGGCTAGTCATGCAGTCCCGATCCCGATGATGCAACTATGTTTCGGGGTTTTGTATTCCGGTCGAAGTGGTTGTCGTTGTTGTCGTATCCTCATATCACTCTCTCAGTGTTCGAATACGAAGAATGAAAATTTGAACACTGAAAGTTTTATACCTTCGAGGATTCTACCAGTGAATTGCTAAATAATCTTTAGTTCGATAACAAACTTCGCTTCCCCTTAGGAGTTTATGCTATTGTCACGCCCCGACCTCGGGGAGCGCGACCGGCGCTCAATCGAGATAACCCGGTCAAGCAAGCCTGTAAAATGACTTCTACCCAGACTCACCCATGAATAAGGAGAAGGTATATTTCATTAATTAGACAATGAGAAGGTTACACGAACAATTCAAATTTCATTACTGATAGAACTTCATTCAAGATTCCCCAAAATATTACATTAAACATTCTTAATTTAGAAGTGGAAACATATGATACAAATACAACATTTCTAATTTGACTTCCCAAAACAAAGGTATCACCCATGCTATGTCTACGGAGCCTCTAATATATACAAAATAGTACAAGGCTACGGCTATACCTCAAAATAATATACATAGAGGACAAGAGATACAAGACCCAAAAATGAAATGGGGCTCACCAAGTCAGTTGAGGAGAGGGTGTGTTGCTATCATTGATCAATACCGCCTGCTATGGAACCATATGTATCCATAAAAGATGCAACGGCCCCCGAAAAAGGAGACATTAGTACATATGGAATAGTACTATTATGTACAACTAATCATCCTCTCAATAGAACGAGTAACAGTAAAAGGAGGAGGAAACATGAAATCAACAAAGCCTCAAGCAGTATCAAGGTGTCAAGTTAGGAGAAAAGTAAATTTCAAGCAAGCTTCAATATTTTTAAGTTGGAAGATCTTTAGTACCGATACACCACCGTATTTTTAGCACGGAGTCTGATCTCAGCCCGATCGGCTAAGCCATCTCACCTCGAGACATCCACTAACAATACTACCATGTGCGCAGCATCGCGTATGATCTCAGCCCGATCGGCTAAGCTGTCTCACCACAATGTCGTGTGGGTCGACATCACATCACATCTCGCTAGCAATAATCTCATCCCATTTAAAGGAAAACATCTCAACACATCAATCGCATCCCATATAAGGGGAAACAATCTCATCACATCAACACGGGGATTTACCCCTCAATTATTCCTACACCGGCACGTGTAGTTTCGGGGTTTGGTTATTTCAACCTACCTTTCCTCGGTGAGTAACTGATACTTCCAAAAAAAATATTATTTAAAGGATTTACAACTCATTTCATAACTTTTCACACGTCTTTCCATTTTATTGGCACTAGTGGCCACAATTGTAATATCATTCTTGGCACGTCGGCCATATTTCATATTTCATACTCGCCCCTATAACTTTCAAACGTTACCATGAATTATCATCAATAAGAGGATTTCAAATCAAGAATTTAAGCACACATATGAACAAACAGGAGTCTTAGTCACATTGAGTTTCTATTCTACAAATAGGCATCCCAACTTGCAATTGAAACATGATTTCTAAATCACAACACCTTTGGTACATTGATCATGCTAGATCACATTCTCAGAGGGAATCGTGATGTGATAGGAATATTTGGAAAACATTTTGAGTATATTCATCTTTCAACACAATAATTATTTTAGAATAATTAAATCTATTAGGGAGGACTCGGAATATGAGAAATAGAAATTGAGCCAATCATAATTGCAACTTACAAGGACATTATGAAAATTGATTCTACAAGAGGAGTTTAGTCAACATACCTCTCTTGAGCTCCCTTAAATTACTACAATATTCCGAAAATCCTAGCGACTTCAATCTATTAGAAACATGAAAAATTTGAAGTAGAAAGATACTCGGGGTTTCAGATCATTTGAGCATTTTATCAAGCACTAGGTGTGCATTCAGGTATCAAGGTCCTCCTATGGTGTATTCCTTTACCCCAAAATCAATCCCCACTTCAATAAGACACCCACAAATACTCCACAACCTTCCGACCACCTTTATTAGTACATGCATGCATAAATAACACCTCTTATTCTCAAAACCTTCTTCCTTATTACCTATTCCCAACCCAAATTTCGAAATTGAAGGCAAGGGCTAGAATCTCACCTCTTGGATGAAGGCCTTGTGAGTTATCCTTGTGAATTCTTCCAGACTTGAGTAAAGATTGATGAACAAATAGCTTAGAAATTCTTCTTCTCACTCTAGACCATTTTCCTCTTTCTAAAATATCAGTTTAAACCTTCTAAAATAACCCCTAAGGTTGTTTTATAAAAATGGGGTCGGGTTTTAATACTAGAAAAATAGTCCCTCCAAACTCAACTTTGCGGTCACAAAGTGCACCGCATATCAGGTTTGCGGCCCACAAAATGGACCACAGAAACGGTCCCAAAAACTGGGTCGGCCTGGTCCAGTTTGCGTTCAGGTGTGCAGCCCGCATAATAATTGCGCGGCCGCAGAATGGATCGCAGAATCTCCCTCCGAAAATCTTAATATCGGTTCTTCGACAGATGCGCGGCCCGCGAAATGATTATCCGATCGCATAGTTGATCGCAAAACAACCTCCAAACTGGCCTATTTCTGTGCTTCACTCTGCGGCGGACTTGCGGTCCGCAGATCAGTTCTGCAGTCGCCTAATGGACCGCAAAACTCCCTGTTCTGCAATAACTTTTCTTCAACTCCCCAATGCTCTTCTCAACCCAAAAAGTTTTTGAACAATCCTCAAATACATTAGCCTACTTCGGCACCACGAAACCCCGGATTTTAGGTGAAATTTTACGGGGCCTTACATCCTCCCCCGCTTTGGATCATTCGTCCTTGGATGAGGGCCAGAACCTTCCATTAGCACCCAATGTGACCCAACTATTACTTCACACACATGCAGTTCCAAATTATTACTGACTCCCTAAATTTCGAAAAATTTCACCAGAGTCTCCCCTGTAACTGGGCCTATCCACCCGCCAGAGAATCCCATAGCCAATTCTAACAGCATAAACATAACACAACGATGTAAAACAACATGAAAACAACATTAGCCATAATACCATAAACATTACATCACCAAGAAGGAACATCCTTAACATAGACTGTACAGGCAAAACATAATTGTTAGAAAGTTAGTGTTTAACCTCATGGATACAACTATGTAGTTATTCAAATAAATAAGGATGCTTCTTCTCATGTCTTCCTCAGCTTCCCAGGTGGTCTCTTCGACCTGTTGGTTTCGCCATAACACTTTCACGGAGGCAATCTCTTTGTTTCTCAGCTTTCGGACTTGCCTATCAAGAATGGCAACTGGAATATCTTCATAAGTCAATTCTTCATTAACCTCTATAGTCTCAACCGGAACAATAAGCGATGGATATTCAACCACCTTCTTCAAGATGGATACATGAAACAGCGGGTGAACTAAAGACAACTCTGGAGTTAGTTCAATCATGTAAGCCATCTGACCAATTCTCTTAATGATTTTGAACGGTCCGACATAACTCGGACACAATTTTCCTTTCTTACCAAACTGCATTATACCCTTCATGGGAGAAACCTTCAAGAATGCCCAATAATCCTCTTGGAAATCCAAATCCCTATGACGTACATTCGAATAGGACTTCTAACGACTCTGGTTGTCCTAAACTGTTAATGATCTTAACCTTATCCATAACCTGATGCACAAGTATGACCCTATCAACTCCGCTTTCCAAATATCAAACCACCCAATATGAGATCTACATCTCCTGCCATATAAAGCCTCGAACGGTTCCATATGAATGCTAGCATGATAACTCTTGTTGTAGGAAATTTCTATGAGTGGAAAATGATCATCCCAGCTACCCTTGAAGTCAAGAACACAAGCGCGCAACATATCCTCAAGCATCTGAATGGTCAGCTCTACTTGCCCGTCGGTCTGTGGATGAGAAGTTGTACTAAGATTCACCAGGGTACCCAATCCTTGCTAAAACTTCTTCCAAAAATTAGTTGTGAATTGTTCCCCTCAATCGAAGATAATATAAACTAGAGTGACATGCAACCTGAGTATTTCCTTGATATACAACTGAGCATATTGTTCCTCCATGTCGGTAGCCCTAACAGGTAAGGAGTGTGCTGATTTCTTGAGCCAATCCACAATCACCCAAATTGAGTCGAACTTGCGAGGCGTGTGAGTAGTCCCACCACAAAGTCCATATTGATCATCTCCCATTTTCACATCAGAATTTCTATGTTCTATACCAACTCACCGGGCCTTTGATGTTCGACCTTTACTTGTTGACAATTTGGACATATTTCCACAAAGTCCTCTACATTCCTCTTCATGTCATTCCACCAATAGACTTCCTTAAGATCATGATACATCTTCCTAGTGCGCTGGAATAACTGGAAGTGTGATCATCGGTCATGATTCTTTCTCGAAGAGCATCTACATTAGGAACACATTATCGCCCTTGGTACCTTAGTGTACCATCATCCATGCCAAGTGAAAAAGCCATGGTCTTATGTTTGTGAATCCCGTCCTTCAATTGTACCAACATTGGATCACCGTATTTCTTATCCTTGACTTCCACAACAAGCGATAATTCAACCCTATTTTGCACAACCACTCCTCCTTCACTAGAGTTTACAAGACAAACTCCCCAAACTAGCTAACCGATGAACCCCCTTGGCCAATGGCCTTTAATATGCCTCCAATTTAGCCAAACCACCCATAGATTTCTGGCTAAGAGTATCCGCCGCAACATTAGCCTTTCCCGAATGATAGATAATATTGATGTCGTAGTCCTTGAGTAGCTCAAGCCATCTTCTCTACCTCAGATTCAGTTCCCTATGTTTGAAAATATATTAAAAGCTCTTATGGTCCGTGAATATATCCACATGGACCCCATACAAATAATGACACAAAATCTTCAATGCAAAAATCACCACCGTGAGCTCTAAGTCAAGTGTTGGACAGTTCTTCTCATGATTCTTGAGTTGCCTAGAAGCATGAGTGATCACCTTGCCATGTTGCATCAATACACACCCTAGTCTGATTCTCCAAGCATCACAATATACTACAAACCTATATGTACCCTCTGGTAAGGTCAACACTGGTGTCGTAGTCAATCTTGATTTCAACTCTTATAAGCTCTTTGCACAAGCATCTAACCATTGGAACTTAACTGCCTCCTGCACCAATTTAGTCAATGAGGAGGCAAGAGTAGAGAACCCCTCCACAAACTTTCTGTAATACCCAGCTAAGCCCAAGAAACTGCGAATCTCTGTTGGTGTTTTAGGCCTTGGCTAATTCTTTACAGTTGCAATCTTCTACGGATCAACCTTAATTCCCTATCTGGAGATGACATGACCCAAGAATGTGGCAGATTCAAGCCAAAGTTCGCACTTCAAAAACTTCACATACAACTTGTGTTGATATAGAAAAGGCTTGAAGACTCGATTCATAAGATCCATGAAAGCTGACGGGGCATTTGTTAGCCCAAAGAACATTACCAGAAATTTGAAGTGCCCATATCGGGTCTTGAAAGATGTTTTAGGAATATCATGCTCCCTGATCTTCAATTGGTGTTATCCGGATCTTAAATCAATTTTTGAGAAGTACTTGGCACCTTGCAATTGGTTAAACAAGTCATCTATCCTTGGCAGCGGGTACTTATTCCTGATCGTGACCTTGTTGAGCTACCGATAGTCAATACACATTCTCAGTGACCCATCATTCTTCCTTACAAAGAGGACTTGTGCTCCCCAAGGCAACAAACTCGGCCGAATGAAACCCTTCTCTAACAAGTCTTTCAATTATTCCTTTAGGTCCTTCAATTCTGTCGGTGCCATTCTGTAGGGTAGAATAGATATACGTTGCGTGCCTAGCATCACATCAATCACAAAATCAATCTCCCTGTCTGGTGGGATCCCAGGGAGCTCATCTGGAAAGACCTTCAAAAATTCATTTACAACTGCTACAGACTAAAGTGTAGGTGCCTCGGCATCGGTGTCAGTAATCCGGACCAATGGTAAATACACCCCTTGTTGATTATCTTAGTGGCCTTAAGGTAAGAAATAAACCTACCATTCGGCACCACATCATCCCTCTTTCATTCGAATACTGGATCATTCGAAAAATCAAACCTAACGGTTCTGGTTCAGCAATCAAGCTTGGCAAAACATGAATAAAGCTAGTCCATCCCTATTATTACATCAAAATCAACCATCCCCAACTTAATGAGATCTTTCATGGTATCCAGACCACACACCGTGACAGCACAATCCCTATAAACCCCCGTGGCCATAATAGACTCACCAACCAGAGTAGATATAGAGAACGGCTCATGAAGCTGTTGCAGTTCTATCCCAAATTCTATAACAACATAAGGAGTGACATAGGACAAAGTGGAACCGAGATCAATAAGTGCATACACATCATGAGATTGGACAGTCAATATACCTATGACAACATCTGGAGAAGCCTCTGAACTCTGGCAACCCCTCAGAGCATAGAAACGGTTGGCCCCTCCCGAACTTTGTGCACCACCCCTAGCTATAACCCTCAAAAATGTTAGCCTATCTCGGCACCACGAAACCCCTTATTTTAGGTGAAATTTTATGGGGCCTTACAACTATTGACCAAATATTATCTAACAATCCCCTAGTGGCTTGCACTTGTGAACGATCAGGTAATCTCTGTTTGATAGCAAACTTAACTTCCCGGTAGGAACTTTGCTATCGAGTAAAAGACGATCTAACCGCTTCATAGTGGTTCTTTGCTCGTGTGCCTTGTCATTTAAAGGTCTTATTATTTAATCTTCCTTCTTTGTATGCTTTTTGTTGTTGTCTCGTTAAAAACCTTGCTAGAAAAACCCAATTAGGACAAAAATCGGTCGAAGGGAAAAAGAGTGCAGCACATACTTTCAGTACAGGTGATGTTCATCAGCAATAGTATATCTTGAGGTGTGCCACGTTCCAGTTGCTCGGCAACTTTTATCCATCTTGATTCTCTAACTCGTATGATCCTTTACCGGTGACAGTTGAAACCTGGTACTGGCCTTCCATGTTGGACCTAGCTTCCAAACATTAAGCTCTCGGGTATTATGAGTTACTTTCCTCAAAACCAAGTCTCCTACTTTAAACTATCAGAATTTGGCCCTTTGATTATAATATCTCTCTATTCTCTGTTTTTGGGCTGCCATCCTTATATACGCCAATTCCCTGTGTTCGTCGAGTAGCTCCAAATTGAATAACATTACTTCCTTGTTTGCTTCTTCATTTGACCAGAAATACCTCAGGGTAGGTTCACCTACTTCCACCAGGATTAAGGCTTCTGCCCGTACACAAGAGAAAAAAGAGTCTCCCTCTTGCTTGATTTGGTTGTTTTTCGATATGGGGAAAGGAAACGTAGTAGCTCTTCATGCCATTTTCCTTTAGCCGCTTCCAATATCTTTTTGAGATTTTGTGTAATCACCTTGTTCGTTGATTCTGCTTGGCCATTTGTGCTCGGATGATAGGGTGATGATGTGATCCTCTTGATTTTCAAGTCTTCAAGGAACTTTGTGACCTTTGCGCCTATAAGTAGTGGTCTGTTATTGCAGGAATCTCTTCTGGTATCCCAAATCTACAAATAATGTTCTCCCAAAAGAAATCAACCACTCTACATTCGCCGATCTTCTGATAAGGACCTGCTTCAACCCACTTAGAAAAATAGTCAGTTAAAATCAAAAGAAAACTTACCTTATCGGTGGTTGAGGGTAGTGGTTCGATGATATACATTCTCCACTTCATGAACGACCATGGTGACAGAACTGAGTGCAATGGCTCTACTGGTTGATGTACCCATGGTGCTTAACGATGACATTTATCGCATTTTTGAACATAGGTTTTGGCATCTTGTTCCATCTGGGCCAATAGTATCTTGACCTTATTAATTTTAGTACGAAGGAATCTGCGCCTGAATGATTTCTGCAGATCCTGATGTTCGGGCAAAAATACATATATTTAACCATTATTGCCTCACATTATAGCACTTTTGAGTATTAATTATATTAATTTATATTTAATATTATATTTTAACTATGTAGGAATAAAGTTATGTGAAGATAAAGAGATTTGGAGCAAAATCGAATAAAACACGAAAGAAAAAAGAAAGAAAATTAAAATAATAAAACGTGAGGAGACAAAGAGGGGACACCTTTGGTGTTTTCACCCCTATTGGAATACAATAAAAATGGAATACAATTGAGAAAGAATTTGAAGCTAAGCAAAAACGCTATTGCATTCTGCGCCAGGGCCAGCACGGGGCGCTGCCCTGGATGCTGGGTACGGGATTTTTTCTTCGTCGTTCGGGTCAAGGTTATTTCGGTGTTATACGTTCCCAACTCGTATAAAAGGGGCCCTAAACCTAATTTGGAGGAGATCTAATATACTTTGAAGGAGAACCACGCTTGGAGGAGGCTTCTAACTAGTTTTACTTCTTTTCTCTTCTTTTAGTTTCATAGTTTATTAATTCGAGCACGTGGTATGAACTAAGTGTGGGGTGCCTGCACAAAGTATAATTACGCGGGAGAAGTCTGAGTATCTCGTGAGCTACTAATACTTCGGTTTTTGGCCTACCAGGGAGTCTCTTTAACCTTCTTGTTATTTTCAGTGTGCATTAAGAACATTGTACAACTTTAAGTGTGGGGTGAGGAGATTATTTGGGTGATTTTATGATACCCTAGCTTAATTGTAGTATTCTTTCTTAGTGTAGTGATTTTTGTGAAAAACAAACGAAAATTTGAAAAAAACCTTTATAAATTTGGACTTCTCTTTTCTAAAAATATTTTTTTCTAGTAATTAGTTTTAGTTAGGTAATAATCCCCCTTCATTTTCCTTTTTGCATCGATTCTTTTCCAAGGGATGTAACTTGAACCGGGTAAAAAAAAATTATTTTTTAGGATTAGATTTTTTTTCCCCTTATTTTAGGAGTAGAAAAGAGGGAGAAGAAAATCTTTTTTGAATTGTTTGATACTAGTATATTTAGGCCTAAGTTTGAGTAATACTTTCCTCTGAGTGCTTGAGTAATGAATAAAATAGCAGACCTTCTAACACCTAGGCTCAGGGTTGTG
This sequence comes from Nicotiana knightiana, assembly GCA_005239525.1. Lineage (NCBI taxonomy): Eukaryota > Viridiplantae > Streptophyta > Magnoliopsida > Solanales > Solanaceae > Nicotiana > Nicotiana knightiana. The sequence continues at coordinate 115,421 of ML423838.1, forward strand.
ACTCTATATATACCTTATTCTTATTTTGTCGTTCTCTATGATCATGTCTGTCTTAGAGTAGAACTGGTCCATCTTGATTGATACTTGTGCCATATGCGGTGAGGATTTCTTGCATATATTCCATGTTTTGCATTTTAGTCTTGAACTTGCCTTGCATGTTACTGAAGCGAAATAAAAGTGTTGATCTGTTTAGAAGATGATAATAGACTTTCTTTGTTATGCATTTTGAATTTTACCCTTTTCATATATTGTACCACTAGTCAGCTCTTTGAGCATGTAGCCTTTTGTTTGGAAGCCGTATTTTCGCCTTGATGCTTTTGTTGAATCCCTAATTTTTGCACCCTTCTTCCTTGAGCATTGTTTCTTAGATTGTGATATTAATTGATAAATTTGATGAAAGGGAGGATTAAGCGAAAAATGGAGACCAACAATAGCTGAAAAGTGATGAAAACCCCCTCTTAAAAATAATGAGATCTGAAAAAAAGAAAATGGAAAAACAAAAGAAAATTGCTTAAAAAAATAAAATATTCTTGATATGAGGGAAATACTTGTGAAACAATTGATGAAGAGATGGCTGAAAAATAAAGTAAAGAGTAAAAAATAATTGTTGATGAAGTCTTAAGTGCAAAGTGCTTAGGGAAGTGTAAGTCACTATTATATAGTTTTCTTACCCATCCCCTAGCCAACATTACAACTCGTTAAAGTCCTATTTGATTCTATTTGATTATGCTTAATTAGTAGAGATGTACATAATGGGCAAGCCTATGGTTCTTTGTGCATACATATGAATTCGTTTGTGAGTCAGAGAGTTTTTCTTTGATGCCAAGTCTTTAAATTATATTCATTCTTTGATTTGAGTATATAGACTATTTATTCTTGTGAAGGCACTCGTTTCATGATATATAGGTGATGTTGTTAAATTTATATAACATAGTAGGTGAGCGGGCTAAAATTTGATAAGTCAGAGTCCCTCTCTGAGATTAGAAGGTTAGAAGTTTGTTGTTTATTTGTTTGTGACTTGTATATCTTGTACGATGATGATGAAATGTATATCTAATGGTTTGAGTTGCTATAGGGCGTAATTGATAGTATCAACCGATGGTGGTATTTCTACGCTTGATTTATTGAGAGTGGTTTTAATGCTTATTCGATGACGATCAAGAGTCTAAGTGTGGGGTGTTGATGTTCGGGCAAAAATGCACATATTTAACCATTATTGCCTCATATTATAGCACTTTTAATCATATTTTGAGTATTAATGTATTACTTTATATTTAATATTATATTTTAATTGTGTAGGAATAAAGTCATGTGAAGATAAAGAGATTGGAGTAAAATCGAATAAAACATGGAAGAAAAAAGAAAGAAAATTAAAACATTAAAATGTGAGGACACCTTTGGTATTTATCCCCCCTATTGGAAGACAATAAAAAAATGGAATACAATTGAGAAAGGATTTGAAGCTAAGCAAAAACACTATTGCATTCTGCGCCAGGGCCAGCACGAGGCGCTGCCCTGGATGCTAGGTATGAGATATTTCCTTTTTTGTTCGGGACAAGATTATTTCGGTGCTGCACGGTCCCACCTCGTATAAAAGGGGTCTTAAACCTAATTTGGAGGAGATCTAACATACTTTGAAGGAGTTTTCACATAGGGGAACACAAACCACGCTCGGAGGAGGCTTCTAACTAGTGTTTCTTCTCTTCTCTTCTTTTAGTTTCATAGTTTATTAATTCTAGAGTTTTGGGTACGATATCTGGACTTACATCCTATATTATTCGTCGACCACGTATACTTGTGTGTGAGTTTTGGAGCAACAGATCCCTTCGTGGACTTCTCGCATAACATAATAAGCTTTGGAGGCTCCCAAACTTCAGGCCAACGTGCCTTGGAAAGATTTTTTGTATAGTTGACCCCCCTTGAAACTATATTGATCTTCTTTACAGTGCAATTCCCGAGGTGCCTTAGGATCTTCAGGAAATTTACGTGTTCGAGGTAGTCAATAATTTTATTTCTCCAGTCGTAGACCAAATTAGTCGCGTTTACCTCGTAATAACTATCTACGTCCAGTACCGAGTGCATAATCTGTATGACCATACCGGAGTCTAATCCTTTCATTTTCGTTGACGAGCCAAGGTTAGCTAGTGCATCTGTTTCTGCATTTTCTTCCCTCGGGATATGCGTGATTGACCATTTGTATGACTATACCGGAGTTTGATCCTTTCATTCCCGTTGACGAGCCAAGGTTGGCTAGTGCATCTGTTTCTGTATTTTCTTCCCTTGGGATATGCGTGATTGACCACTCCTGGAACCGAGCGAGCAGAGCGTGAACCTTCATTACATATTGTTGCATGTGTTCCTCCTTGGCTTTGAAGATCCCATAGACCTGATTTACCACCAACTGGGAGTCGCATTTGATTTTTATGACCTCGGAGTCCAGTCCACAAGACAATTTGAGCCCTACAATAAAAGCTTCGTACTCCGCTTCATTGTTAGTCAGAGAGATAGTTTTTATGGCCTACCTTAGGATTTCTCCCGAAGGCGTGGTTAATAATATGTCGAGCCTGGAGCTTTTCATATTGGAAGCTTCGTCCGTGAACAAGATCTAAGCTCATAATGTCGATTCCGACACTATTACTGCTTCTTTGGTAGACAGAGGTAAAAGTCCTGAACTGAAATCAGCCACAAAGTTGGCCAAAACCTGTGACTTAATTGCAGTCCTAGGTTTATATTCTATGTCAAATTCGCTCATTTCGTCGACCCATTTGGCCAGCCTACCTGAGAGTTAGGCTTATGAAGAACATTTCGCAGAGGAAAAGTGGTCACCACAACTATTGGGTGACATTGGAAATAAGGCCTTAGCTTTCGAGCGGCGACTATGAGGGCTAAGGCCAATTTTTGCAGATGTGGGTAGCGAGTTTCTGCTCCTGTTAAAATTTTACTAACGTAATAAATAGAAAACTGCGTACCTTCGTCCTCACGGATAAAAATAGCACTTACCGCAACCTCCGAGACCGCTAAGTATATCAATAGTTGTTCGCCTTCCTCCAGTTTTGACAATAACGGAGGACTTGACAAATACCTTTTCAGATCCTTCAAAGTCTGCTGGCATTTGGGTGTCCATTCAAATTTATTCTTCTTTTTTAGAAGTTCAAAGAAATCATGACATTTTTTCGAAGATCGAGAAATGAATTTGCTCAAAGCAGTCAGTCTCCCTGTTAACCTTTGAACGTCCTTCACACTTGACAGTTGATCTGGGATGTCTTCGATGGCTTCGAAGAATCCCACAAACTTACGGAAGCTGACCCTGAATGCACACTTCCAGGGTTAAGCTTCATGTTATGCTTCCTTAAGATGTCAAAAGTTTCTTGCAAATGTTTGAGATGATCACCTACGTTCAAAGACTAAGCATATCATCTATGTAAACTTCCATGGTTTTTCCTATTTGCTTTTCAAACATCTTATTCATGAGTCGTTGGTAAGTGGCACCGGCGTTCTTTAGCCCTAAGGGCATCACCTTGTAATAATATGTGCCAAAATTCTTGATAAACGATGTTTTCTCCTGATCCTCCGGATTCATTTTGATTTGGTTATACCTGGAATAAGTATCGAGGTAACTCCTTAACTCATGCCCGGTCGTTGCATCAATCATTTGATCAATGCTTGGCAACTGGAACGAGTCTTTGGGGCACACCTTATTTAAATCGTTATAATCTACGCATAAGTGAAATTTATTGTTCTTCTTTGGAACTACTACTATGTTAGCTAGCCAATCAGGATACTTTACCTCTTGAATTGAACCGGTATCAATCAAGCGAGTTACCTCTTCTTTGATAAATTTGTTTATGACCTCGGCAATTGGACATTTTTCCTCTTACCGAAGGGATGCCGGGATCCAAGCTTAGTTTGTGTACGGCCACTCTATAGGGATACAAGTCATATCCGCATGAGACCATGCAAAACAATCGACATTGAATTTAAGGAATTCAATAAATCCAGTTGGTCTCCTCTGATTTATTTTTAATCCCTTCGGAAGTTGGGAATTTCAGCAACTGGTGATATGTTGGTCTCCCCAGGATGATGTTATAACCCATATCGCCGTCCACCACCTCAAAAAGGGTTGTCTTTATCACCCTTTCGGCATTCGTAGGCAACAGGTTCTCTCCTCGGGTTTTCACACTTGCTAGGTTGAACCCGGTGAGGAGCTTTGTGGATGGAATGATGCTTCTGGTGAGCTTGGCTTTCTCCAACACCCTCCATTGTATAATGTTGTCAGAACTTCCTAGATCCACCAGAACACATTTAACTTTATAATCTAAGACATGTAGGGAGATTAACAGGGCGTCATTATGCGGTAGCAGCAGTCCATCTACGTCTTCCTCCGTGAAAGTAATGTCGTATTCAACGACTTCCCGGAGTCTCTTAACGTGGGTTACTGACACCTTCATCTTTTTTGCCGCCGAGAATGTAACCCTGTTCGTTCCCCCAAAAAATCATGTTAATTGTCAGGCGCGGGTGATCTTCTTCTGCTTTTGAAGGCTCCACGTTATCACGATTGCGGCCGCAATTGTTTTTAGCCCGGTCACTTAAAAATTCCCTGAGATGGCCATTTTTAGCAATGTCGCCAGAGACGCCGGCAGTCCCCAGTCCAGTGACCGTTTGTCTGTGGTATTCGCACCATAAATTAGATTCCTCTGGTTGGGATCGAATCCCATTGGCTTTGGGAATTGTGCTTCTTTAATATTCCTCATAGCCAACACCAGCTCCGCTACGCTGTCGCTGAAGTTGTATTCAAAAAGCCTGGGTAGGAAGAATCTCAAGAACCCAGCGTTTCCTTGTCCTGTAATGACCTTTTATTTTGGTCGTGATCAGATTTCCTATCAGTAGCGAATCTATCTGTCAATTGAAAACCTCTGCCACGTCCTTCAGCCCATTCATAGGGCAAAAACCGAATCCTCAAAGGCCGTCGCTTTGTGTCAAAATTGTCTTTTGATTTCTCTTTATTCTTCTCTCGGTGCTGACCCTTAACCAATGCTGGGAAACCGATCTGATCATTCTCAATCCTTACCTTTGACTCGTATCGATTGTGAATATCCGCCCAAGTTATTGCTTGGAACTCGAGCAAACTTTCTTTCAACTTTCGGGGAGTGTCGGAACTCCTCGAATTCAAACCCATTCATCTGGTATGGCTAGCAGCAACATCCTTTCCTTCTGGAATCCGATTACAAACTCTCGCAGCAAACTGTGAATCTTCTTGCACAATCCTGAATATATCGGCCTTTAGGCCTGTACCTTTCTGGCCCCGGCATGGGCCTTAATGAAAGAGTACGCGAGCATCTCAAAGGAGTCTATGGAATGCTCGGAAAAAAATAAATACCACGTGAGGACTCCCTTCGTAAGAGTCTCGTCGAATTTCTTCAGTAAAACTGAATGAATCTCGTGGGGAGCTAAATCGATCCCCGTCACCGCTATAGTATAGGTGGTGATATGCTCCTGAGGATCTGAAGTCCCATCATACTTCGGCACGTCTGGCATTATAAACCACTTCGGGATTAATTCTGGTGTCGCGCTTGGTTTGTACGGCAATTGCATGTACTTCTTTGAGTCTGGTCCTTTCAGCATTGGTGGTGCACCCGGAATTTGATATATTCGAGTGTTTACTTCCCTCATAAACTGCAAGTGTTCGATTTTAAAGGGATCACTCTCGTTGTTGTGACCGGATCCGCTCCCCCCGACCCCATCAGAGCCGACCTCGCCTCTCGGGGTGTTATTGTCGACCCTCTGTGTTGTTTGATTTGCGGGAGCACCGGGAAGAACTGGACCTCGTCCATTCGCGTTGTTGGAAGCACCCGACAATGCCTGCTTCAGCTCCGTCATGACCTTATCCTGTCGTGAGAGATGGCCTATAATGGCCTCCTGTTGCTCAAGCAAGACCCTGACTTCTTCGACGATGTGCTCTTCATCAGCATCATCAGGAGTCGCCTCCCGAACATGTCGGGGATATCAGATGCCATGGATCGGTGTGGCCTCATTCCCCTTATTGCGGGTATCGCTGGTAGAATTTTCGTGCTTAGGCATATTTACGTGGGCCTCAACGTTGTGTGTGTTGTTAACACCATTATCTTGAATTTTTAATGATTTTTAATAAAGACAAAGAATCAAACAAGTTAGTAATAGATGCAAGGATCAATTCAATTACACAATTGTCTATGCCTCACGGTGGGCGCCAAACTGTTTACCCGTAAAATGGTACAGTTGCATTTATATGTGAATTATAGACAAGTGAACTAATTTGATCTAAAAATAACATATAAATTAGACATAAATATAAGACTTAGCCTTAAAATTAAAATAAACGGCAGATATCTTGGTTCCGAGTGCAAAGCTACTTGGAGCAATAAGAACTATGCAAATAAGCAAGAAAGAAAATGTTATTTGAGCTTTTGACGAAGTATAGTATATGCTTGTCAGAAAATTCATGTACTTACAATGATGATAGAGCTCACTATTTATAGTTACACATAGGGAACATGGTCCTAGGATTAAGCTCCTATTTAATGACAATAATGAGGTCCATTGAAGAATGTGTAACGGTGGGCAGTGAATGTCATATTCTCTGTAACGGATCATGCACTTAATGCTGTAGAATATTCTTCATTGAATGTTACCAGATGATGGCATTTGTTTTGTCTTTATGAGTATCATTCTCTCCGATGACAAGTGAAATCATTGCCTTCGAGTTTGGCTATCTTATGTCTTCAGTTTCACGTGTCGTTTTCTCATGCGATCATTAAATATAAACTTATTTCACCCCATACACCATGTGCTTTCTCTCTTTCTCTCTTCTTCTTCTTTTGTTTTCAAGTTTAGCACATATAGAGAAGTTAAACAATCACTCTATATGGCATTGTGGTCATGCCATACATAGGCCTCCATATGCCGACATGGAGAGATATAAAACTATGTTGATTTAGGATGATAATAAATACAAAAAGTGGTAAGCCTAAAATCACTTGAGAAAAATTGTTTCGAAATACTTAGTCCCCGTTTGGTCATAGATTTTGTCAATTTTTTTCAAATTTTTTTTGGCAAATACCTAATTGTTTATAGATTTTATCCATTATTTGGCAAATTTTCAAATCCCAAAACTCAAATCCCAAAATCAGCTCAAAAATTATTTTGGCCCAAAATATTATCGCTTGGTTTTTTAAAAAGATATCGAAAAATGCCGTAAACTTTTGATATATTATAAAAAAAACTCACTTTCTGTTATTATGACTCGACTAATCCATATCTACCTATTTTTTCCTCTTTAAACTCACTCGGCTTTGCCCTTCTCAATAAACAAAAGAAAACCTTTGTTAAAATTGTTGTGTCAATCTGTGGCAATCCACCGCGAAGACAAAATTTTAAGGTAATTTGCTAGAATCTGCTAATGTTTATTTAAATTCTTTCAGATTTGTTTCACTTGTTTTGTATGAATTTTCTTCAGATTTGTTGGGTATTTTTTATAGTTTTAAAACTTATGAGTATAAGTCACATTTCATATTTTTTTTTCAAAAACAAGTGAAATATATTTTGAAAATTTATGTCCAAATAGATTTTCATATTCAAACTAAACTTCACCCAAATCAATTTTTTTAAGATAAATTTGAGAACATATGGTCAAACGCTAGTTTAAAATTTAGTTTTACATAGCTACTTGTATATTCACATATGAATAAGATAAGATTTAGAGAATTTTGTTTTCAAGAATTCGTAATTAGTACTATTTGTATTGGAAAATATTAGACATGAGTAGGGTTGATAGGAGACAAATGATCAATATAATCTATGACCCTGACCCCATCGAATTTGATGCATTGATGGACGTATTGATACAATAAGAGAAGTATTTGTTTGATCATAAAAAGTGTTAAAGATTTTTGTTAAATTAATTGTGTAAAGTAATAGGTAAATTCTAGTTAAGCATAACAAAACCTACATTTAAAATTAAAGGATGTCAGTATTATGAGACTATGTTCGGGATTGTTAAATATCAAGTATATGCTCAATGATTGTCAATAAATATGGGAGTAATGATAAGCAATAAATGTGACAAAGGACAATAAATATAAAAAGAAGGAGTTTATCACCCAAATATTGAATGATATGGACGATTCCTTCTTCTGACAGCAACATGTGATAATAAACTATGAAGATGGACAAGGTGTTCTTGGATCTTGTGAATAGAAAAGTAAAACAAATAATACAAATCAAACAGGAACGACAAGACAAGTGTTTGTATATATTCTTGATAGTCAACCTTTTACAAGATGCACTTATCAGAAAAGTGAAGATCCTCTTCTTATTCCTTATCTCTTATTATTTATAAGGTATATTCTTAGGAAACCCTAAAAAGTATCATTGAAAGAATATTCAATGGAATATTTCTTTTCGCAATTCCAAAACTAATTTGACCCTGCTACTATTCGTTCTCTACTCGACCTCGGTCCTAGTCTCTCACTTGACAACTTCTCGTTACTGGACCTTGCTCGACCACAACCACAACTCATCCATTTAGATCCGCTAAGCCTAGCCTGATTTTGACACATACAGTGTTACCAAACATAATAAGCGTTAATATTCCTTGATAAAGGCCACATGCATGAAAAAGCATAAACAGCCACATTTGTCTTTGTTCTATAAATCCCACGGACACATGTGAACGTCTCCACAATAATTTTCACCCAACCTACAAGCTCTTCTCTCTTTAATTGTTTAAGAATTTTAATTATTTAAGAATTTTATAATGTGGGACTCGAACTAGCAACTGAAAGTGACTTGTCTATAAGTGAGATATTACACGCATAGGCTCTAAAAAGCTATCTTTTCTCAAATATTCACAAAAATGTTAGGGGGGCTTATTCATTTTGGAATTGAGCTAGAGTATTAAAGACAACACGTAACAAGTTGATTCCGCAGAAGAAAAGGCTTGAAGAAGGATATATCATTTATACCCGCAACTCAATATGTTTGCATAATAAGGGCAATAAACCAAATCTAAAAAGGAACAAAGATTACAGAATTCTCCAACCAGTAAATATGGAGAAATTGTGTAAAATGCGCCAACGTGAATATAGCATAAGTATTCTGGCAACCAGGGGCGGAGCTAGAAGCCCGACTACGGGTTCGGCAGAACCCAAAAACTTTTGCTTAAGCAATATATTTATATTAAGAAATTCATTAAATATGAACAAATATTAAATATAGAACTCAGTTGTTAGTATTTTGACGTCGTCATTCCAAAATCTAGAACTCATAAAGCTGAAATTTTGGCTACACCTCTATTGGCAACTAGTTGAGATTAATGGACAGCACAATCTCTATATATCCATTCTTGGCCATGGCGAGCAGCAGACATTTACTGGCATATGTTTGTATTGATATAAGAAGATTATGATAAAAATGGGAAGAAATTTAGAAAGATAGATAGATTGCTTGTTTGGGTAACTACCAGCAGGAAAATGTGTTTTTAGATAATGCACAAGACAAATGCACATGGTTCTACTTTTCCAAATCAAGAATTATGGCCTACTACCAGCCACTATATAGCTAGTATCCCAAAACCTGACTAAACTACAAACTTAATCAATAACCTTATCCCTACTTGATATTCCTAGGGAGAAGTAATTTTATGAAAGAAACTGATTTTTTTCTTCTACATTCACCATTACCACTAGGATTCATATAGACTGAAAAGGTATGAATTATAGATTATAATATAAGTCCATATATAGTTCCAAACTTATAGATCTTTTCTTACCATCTGCCTAGACGGTCACACAAGTATTTGATTCATTATTAGTGTGAGACAGCAAGGTACTGTGTGAAATAATCGAGGTGTACTCAAATTATTATAATTATCAAAAAAATTAAAACAATGATCCATTGTTCATAAGTTTTTTAATATCGTGTTTGGGCTTTCTTGATCTTTTCATTTCTACTTGTGTTGGTGCAAGGCCATAGTTACATAGTGAATCATAAAATTTGATAGTTACCTAGTGAAATAGTTGATAGGTGCACACATTGACACAAATACCTGTACTATAAAAAAATATTATATCACTGACCATAGGATTTTTCAATGATTATAGTGTGGTGAAAAAGAATAATGAATAAAGGAAAAAGAAAGCTAAAACACGATATTGAAATAGTTAAAAATTAATAAATGTTAAAAAAATGACTATTAAATAATAGTAGCAGTTGTTAAGTAGAGGACAAGGAAAAACATCAATACATTATTGGTCAATTCGATGATACCCTCTCTTATTAGCAATTTCCTTTCTTAGTCTAAAAAAGAAAATGAAATGGAGGAGGATTTGGGTATTGATGCTCAGACGAAGAGGCCCACAACTCATAACTACCCTCAAAACAGACACTCTAACCACAAGCTAACATCATCGAATCTCATTGTCATAAGTATTGTAACAATTTGTAAATCCCATTTCTTTTCGTCTATTCTCCGTTGACTTTCATTTTTAAGGCGTAGTTACAATTATAACACAAATACATATGTAGGTTTATAAGATAACTGTCTTTGTCGCGCGCGCACATATATATCAATGGTGCAAGGATCAAGATGTGGGTCTCGAGCCCGTCCCTCTATCATTCTCTGCTTAAATAAAAGGTTTTTGTTTGCCGCAATGATCGAATGCATGATATGCACCAAAGCCTTGGAAGCTTTCCAAGCTGAGACTTGTCATGTGGCTTGGAACCAATTAGTATTTGGTATTTCCGTATTCCTATATTGATTAAAGAATGCGATTAGGTAAAGCTGCCCTAAGTTGAATATATCAGCAAAAGCCGGTGATTATTACGGTTGATGGTCACCGTAAAAATTGCATGGGGTGTCTTATTTGGTCGTCCATTTGTTAACATTCATATGAGGGCTTGATTCGAAGAAGAATAGCAATGGAGTTTTTATGTTTCTAGAACTTTCATGAGAGAGACGGAAAAGAGAGAAGAAATAAAATGAACCAGCCAATTGAACTTTTGGCCTCTTCTGCTATTTATACTTCATTATTCTTCTTACAAAAATAGCTATTTACAAAAGAAGTTAAAAACTACAATCAATTACAATGGCTATTACATAAATAAGAATGCTCTAATCTACACTTTGTGCTTCTGTTTAAGGCTTAAGTCAGACGGCCCACTATTCAGCCCAACACCCCCGTCAAGTTGGAGGAGGATAACACCTTCAACTTGGAGAGAAAGGAGTGATGAAGAACACCAGACAGTGGCTTGGTGAGAATGTCAGCAAGTTGATGGGAGGTAGACACATGGGACAATTGAATCAACCCTTCATGCAGTTTCGTGCGTATGAAATGACAATCCACTTCTATGTGCTTTCTCCGCTCATGGAAAACTGGATTTTTGGCAATGTGAACAGCAGCTGCATTATCACAAAAAACATAAATAGGAGACACACTAGGCACAGACATATCCTGCAGCAGCCTGGACAACCAAGTTAACTCAGCTACCACTTTATAAAGCTCGATACTCAGCCTCAGCTGAGGACAGTGAAACCACGGGCTGTTTCTTTGATTTCCACCCAATAAGGTTGTCCCCAAGAAATATACAAAAACCAGTGACTGAACGACGTGTATCAGGACATGCAGCCCAATCACTGTCTGAATAGGCTCGAATAGAGAAATCAGCAGTATTAGAATAGAACAATCTGAGATCAAGAGTACCCTTGAGATATCTCAACATATGAAGGGCAGCATGCATGTGAGGAAATCTGGGGGCCTTTAAAAATTAACTTAGATGTTGTACTCCAAAACAAATATCAGGCCTGGTATGAGTCAATAACAACAATTTCCCCACAAGACTTCTGAATTTATCAGGTTGGGGTAATAGATCACCAACACTGGCGTGCAATTTCTGGTTCAGTTCTAAGGGAGAAATAACATAGGCAACATTCAGGCAATTGTATTCTTGCAACAGATCAAGAATGAACTTCTTTTGATTCAACAAAACACCAGAAGAATAAGAAGTAACTTCAATGCCCAAGAAATAGTGGAGAGAGTCTTTGATTTTGAATTCAGAATCCAAGAATTGCTTTAAAGCATAGATCTCATCTAATGCATCACCTGTGAGGATGATGTCATCCACATAGACAGCCAATATCACTAGGTTACCAGGACTCCCTTTAAAGAATAATGAATAATCATTCATGGAATGAGAATAACCTTTGGAATAGAGAGCTTGAGACAGCTTAGCATACCATTGCCTAGAAGCTTGTCTTAATCCATAAAGGGATTTATTGAGCTTGCAAACGAAAGAAGAAGAAGTAGTAGAAGGAGAAGAAGAAACAGAAAGTCCAGGAGGCAGCTTCATATAAACATCCTCATCTAAGTCACCATGAAAAAATTCATTATTGACATCAATTTGAAATAAAGGCCAGTTTCTCTTAACATCTACATCAATAAGGCATTTTACAGTAGACATTTTAACAACAGGGGAGAAGGTTTCATTAAAATCCACACCTTCTACCTGTGTATCACCCTGGATGACCAATCTAGCTTTATATCTCTCTACACTACCACCAGCCCTATACTTGATTTTATACACCCACTTGCAACCAATGGATTTCTTTCCCGGAGGCAATTCCACAATGTCCCAGGTATGAGTTGCATGCAAGGCTTCAAACTCTTTCTTCATGGCATCTTGCCATGCTGAAACAGAGGCAGCCTGAGAGTAGTGATATGGTTCAAATTTTGCTTGCTGAACATTGGAACAAGAAGAAGAAGAGGTAGTAGGAAACTGCAATACATAGTCTTTTAAATGAGTTGGAAGAGTATGAGTCCTAGTTGACTTTCTAAGAGTGGGTACAGATGAAGAAGATGGGATTGGAGAAGAGGGTAAAACATCAGGGTTAAGTGGAATAGATGAGGCAGAGGAAGTATCAGTAGAAATAGAAGGAGGGTCAGGAGAAGAAACATGAAGGGGAGATGAAGAATCAGGAGGAACATTGGATGGGGTGGAAGCTTGTGGTAATTCATCATCCACAGCAGTGGTACTGACTGAGAATTGCTGAGAAACAGAAGTAGAAAAAGAAAAATCAGAAGCAAAAGGGAACAAGTTTTCATGAAAAATAACATCCCTAGATATGAAAAACTGTTTGGACTCTAAGTTGTAAAGTTTGTAGCCTTTCTTGGCAAAAGGATAACCAAGAAACACACAGGTAATGCTCTAGGTTTAAGTTTATCTCTTTGAGGTATGGGGACAGTTGCATAACAAAGGCAGCCAAAAGTTCTTAAATGAGAATAATTTGGGCTTCTTTGATAAAGTACTTCATAGGGTGATTTGTTTTGCAATAATCTGGAAGGAATTCTATTGATGATATATGTTGTTGTTAGGAGGCAGTCACCCCAGAATTTAATTGGGAGTTTGGATTGAAAAAGTAAAGCTCTGGATGCTTCAAGTAGGGTTCTATGTTTTCTTTCCACCACACCATTTTGTTGAGGTGTGTGGGGACAAGTGGTTTGATGAATTATACCATTTTCTGAAGAAAAAAATGAAATGGCAGCATGACTAGATCCTAATTCAAGAGCATTATCAGATCTGATGTTTTGCACATTTTCATGAAATTGGGTCTTAACCATGGCAATAAATGCTTTTAGAAGACAGAAGGCATTACTCTTGGATCCCATGAGGTGAATCCAAGTACTCCTAGAAAAATCATCAACAGTTGTAATGAAATATCTAGCACCAGAATAAGTAGGAGTATGATAAGATCACCAAGTATCAACATGAATCAATTGAAAAGGTTTGGAAGTATGAATAGAACTATCAGGAAATAGTAATCTAGTCTGCCTAGCCATAGGACAAATATCACAAGTGAAAAAATGAACAGATGATGTAACAGGTGAAATTTCAGAAATGCATTTCATCTTAGAAAAAAGAACATGTGCAAGTTTGTTATGCCAAAAACAATCCATATCATTCATAGTAGCTTTATTACATGTGGAAGAAACAGTTTGTACAAGATGGAGAAGAGAACTAGAGGTGCACAAAGATGATAAGCTACTATTGTAACTAGAAGGCAGAATACTCCCAGATTGAGAAGGTTTTTCCCATATGAACTTATAGAGACCACTGTCCAGTTTACCAAGATCCAGAGGCTTCTTCAGAGAAGGGCCCTGTAGAATACAGGAAATTCTGGTGAACTGAACTATACAGTCAAATTGTTCAGTAATTCTGTGTACAGAAATTAGGTTATGTTTGAAAGAAGGAAGATATAGAATATTGTGTACGACAATAGATTCAGTTAGAACAAAAGATCGTGTACAAGTAACTTTGACCTTGTAACCATTTGGAAGAGAAACTAGAAAAGGAATTGGTAGTGGTGTGATGTTAATAAGGTGTTCTTTGTTTGATGTCATATGGTCAGAAGCACCAAAATTAACTATCCAGGTTAAGGAATTAGATTGAGTCAGCAAGACAGAATTAAAACTATATGCTACACTTTTAGGCAAATATGTACCAGCAAAATTGGCAGAAGCCATGATGTTGAGTAAAGATCCAGATTCGGAGACATGAGACTGTTGAAGTAAGGAAATGAGCTGATCATACTGCTGCTTGGTCAGACCAGGTACCCCAGACTCTTGAAGATGCTGATTAACACAAGATTGTGTGGACTGAGAAGCTAGAATACATTCAGAATGGGAGAGATTAGGATTTTCAACCATATTAGCTGCTCCTTTTCTTCCCTTGGTGAACTTGAAATTAGGTGGGAAATCATTGAGTTTGTAGCAATTTTCAACCATATGTCCAGTTTTCTTGCAATACTTGCAAAACATACCATTTCTGGACTGATCAAAGTTCACCCTTTGAATAAACTGTTTTTGTTGGACTTGAGGATGGAATTGCTTTTGTTGAAAATGAGGTTGAGTGGTCTTATTGAAATAAGAACTCACATTAAAAGATGCTGAATCGGCTTGGAATGAAGGATTTGGACTAACTTTCTTTGTTTCTCATCTTGAAGAAGAATATTATACACATTATCAAGAGATGGTAGGGATTGCATCATCAACAGATTACTTCTAACCCCTAAATACACCTCATTCAGGCCCATGAGAAATTGATGGACTTTGTCCTCCTCTTTCTCCTTTTGAAGGCCCTCTTTTGCAGCACAAACACATGAGCTAGCATGAGTGGTGCACATAACCCCCAATTCATCCCAGATCTTTTTGAGCTTATTGAAATAAGAAGAAATGTCAAGGGACCCTTGATAAGTGGAGGCAAGTTGTCTCTTTAATTCAAATACCTTGGTCCCATTACAGTCCCATATCTATTATTAAGTTGTTTCCATATACTTTCGTCAGTTTCTGAATATTGAATACTTTCAGCAATATCGGGGGATAAGGAATGAATTAACCATGAAATGACCATGTTATTACATCGATCCCATTGCCTATACTGAGGAGAATTCTCAGGAGGATTAACACATAATCCATCGATAAACCCTATTTTGTTTCTAGCGGACAAGGAAACTATCATATTACGTTTCCATCCTCCAAATCTGACCCCTGAGAACGGTACAGTGAGGGAGATACCAGGAACATCAGAGGATGAGAGAAACAGCGGAGAAGAAGAATCAACAGCACACACAGAATTAGATGCACTAGGTCCGGAACTACCCATATCAATATCGAAATCAACACACAAAACACAGAGTTTACTATACTACAAACAAAGATTATCGAGATAGAAAATGTACCGAACTTCTTCGCAACCCGAAGAAGCAAAGGCCTTGAAACCAGAAACCCTGGGTCCGATACATGCGGATCGAATCTTCAAAACTCCTCGAAAATCGCCTTCAACAGGAAACTACCTCCAATTTCATTGACGAATATCCCAGAAATCAACAAGAAAACCATTGTTCAACAGTTTTCACTAAAAACCCTAAAATCGTAACCTTTGATTGAATACTGAAAACTTGATGAAATTCAATGTGGTTAACATCGATCGATAGAGAATGAAGAGGAGATGATTATTCTCTGCTCGGATACTATGTTAACATTCATATGAGGGCTTGATTCGAAGAAGAATAGCAATGGAGTTTTTATGTTTCTAGAACTTTCATGAGAGAGGCGGAAAAGAGAGAAGAAATAAAATGAACCAGCCAATTGAACTTTTTGCCTCTTCTGTTATTTATACTTCATTATTCTTCTTACAAAAATAGCTATTTACAAAAGAACTTAAAAACTACAATCAATTACAATGACTATTACATAAATAAGAATGCTCTAATCTACACTTTGTGCTTCTGTTTTGGGCTTAAGTCAGACGGCCCATTATTCAGCCCAACACCCTTTTAACTTATACCCGTTTTATTTTTCTGTTTGTATTTGTATCCATTTATTTGTTAAAAAAGTTTTTTAAAAATGATTTTGCCCTTTTTTTTTAATAAAATATAGACTGCAAGACAAAATTTTAGCATGTTTTGGTATGAAGTTTTAGAAAATGAACTAAATAACTTCAGCATACATTAGAAAAAACTCATCAGAAAATTACAAACTGCAAGACAAAAACTTAAGCATGTCTAGTCTGATGTTTTAGCAAAACTAAAAAATTTCAGCTTGTTTAGACTGAAGTTTCGGATAAAATTCATGACGAAACTGTAGACTGCAGGACAAAACTTCAGCATGTTTTGGTGTGAAGTTTTAGCAAATGAACTAAATAACTTCAACATGCATTAGAAAAAACTCATTAGAAAATTACATGTTGTAAGACAAAAACTTAAGCATGTTTAGTTTAAAATTTTAGCAAATGAACAAAAAATCTTAAGCATGTTTAATCTGAAGTTTTAGCAAACGAACTAAAAAACTTAAGCATGTTTAGTCTGAAATTTTAGCAAATGAACTAAAAATATTAAGCATGTTTAGTCTAAAGATTTAGCAAATGAACTAAATAACTTCAGCATGTATTAGCAAAACTCATTAGAAAATTACATACTGCAAGACAAAAACTTAAGCATGTTTAGTTTGAAATTTTAGCAAATGAACAAAAACACTTAAGCATGTTTTCTCTAAAGTTTAGCAAATGAACTAAAAAACTTAAGCATGTTTAGTCTGAAGTTTTAGCAAATGAACTAAAAAATTTAAGCACGTTTAGTCTGAAGTTTTAGCAAATGAACTAAATAACTTCAACATATTTAGACTGAAGTTTCGGATAAAACTCATGAAAAAACTGTAGACTGCAGAATAAATAACTTCAGCATGCATTAGCATGAAGTTTTAGCTTCAACATGAAACAACTCCATGCTACATTAGCATGAAGTTTTAGCTTCAAGGTGAAACAACTTCATGCAAGTGTGATTCTGAAGATGAATCTGGACAAGTTTTTAATTTTTTCATAAAGCTAGTGAGTCTTTTCACGAATGAGGTTGCAGATCAAGCGTTTAATGCGTGATGCAGGTTTTATATCTTTTGTTAAGGGTGAAATTGTTATATTATTACGGACTTTTTCTTAGTTGGCTATCAACTCAATAATTTTTAAAAATAATGTACAGGTTAAAAGATGACACAAATATTGGATACGAATGCAAATCACTGTGGTAACCGCAGTGGTTTAAAAACATATGGAGGAGGCTGTACCAGAGAAGCGAGTGACAGCGTTGGCTTTGGTCCTAAACTGTGATGGATATTTTCCAACTTCCAAAAATTAAGGATATTTCCTCCTCAGGCTTTAATCATAACTTTCATTTAGTGGGAAAAAGATATGAAAGTCACAAAGTTTTTCTGCTTTCTGAGTGTAACTAGCAAACCCGTGATTTGTCAAGATGGACAACTGAAGTATTAGATGATGGGGGAAAAAATCCCCAATCGTTAAATTCAAGAGTCTAAATCCATCCAAAAACTTTCCAATTGAAAAGCAAAATAAATGAGGGCTTCCAATAGAAACACAACTTCAACACCTTTCAATAGAGTCAAAATTGCTGCACTCGGCTTGCAAATTCAATAGTGACTTTACTGTAATAAACAAATGGGTGGATAGTACAGCTTTGGACAAGGATCATAGCAGTAGTGCAAAATTTGGCTGCAGTTTCCCTTATTCACAAGATGAACAATCATAATCATTAATTATAATAAATTCGTATGGACCACGATTGAAGGCTGTTGAATTATAAACACTATGCCAAAAGCCTTATTCACAAGGGGAAAGATTATCATAATAATAAATTCATGTAGTCCATGATTCAATCAAAGTATGATCATTTTCTGACACCAATATTCAGTTCCTCAAAAATACACATATAATTACATCATACATGAGCTATGAAATATCAAGGCACCAACAGCGGAGCAAGAACTCAAAGAGAAGACATCTTCACTTAATTTATTCGATTTTTGGTAGAAAAACAAGAAATACCTATCAAGTTAGGTCAACAACCAAAGATAATACATAAAGTTTTCTCCAGTAGCATCTAGTCTACTAACCAAAGATTTACTTTTTTCTACCACTAACTTATAACCACAATCTATATGAACATAATCAAGAAAAAGAAAAAGCCTTTAAAATTACAGATCGTAAATTTAATTTAGATTTAAAAAAAAGAATCAACTTTATTATACATACAGATTGATTGCAATTGGCATCACTTGTGATTTACTGTTGCTCAATGTCTGGTAAAAACACCCCATAATTTGCCTCTACCAAGACAATCCAAGAGTTTTTTTGCACCTTCAATCTCCATTTCAGCTAACTTCTGCAAATGCACACAAGCCCCTGAATCCACCATTTGTTTGCGGCACTTCTTTGAGTAAACAAGCGAAGCCAATAACGAAACAGGGTACCTTTTGTCTAAATTTTGTACCAACGGATCTAATAGCTGAACTGCACTCACAATACCTCTTTCTTCCTTCCTAAAAATCTTCCTATTTCCAGCATATACCATTAAATTCGTCAATGCTCTTGCTGCTGCTTCTCTCTCTTCTACAGCTTTACCTTCGATCATTCTCACTAATAGTGAAATACACCCGATTTCACCTAATTCTTTTCGGGTTTTAGTACTGTATCCCAAATCGTAAATTGCTTTAGCTGCAGCAATTCTCACACCTAATACCCCACAATTCAAAACCCCAACAATCCGAGGTAAAAACTCATTCTCCACAATAATCTCAGCTACTGATGAACACGTAGCTAAAGTTCTCAACATAAGAACAGGGGCCTCTAGACTTTGAACTGAAGGAGCAGAATCCCAGAAATTTTTTATGCTTTCAATTCCACCCTCCCTAGCCACCAACAGTTTCATGTTGTTGTCTCTTGAAATCAAATTACACAAACACGAAATTGCATTTTCTTGGGCTAATGCTGTACCAGAAGTGGATAACCTTAAAAGTATCATTATCGCGTTTTCTTCCATGAAATTCTCTTTAATTTCTGGGAAAACGGCTAAGTTTTTTAGCACGGAAGCTGCCATAGCTTGAGAATTGGGCGTTCCTGTTTGACAAATTTCTAACAAAGATGAAATTCCTCCTCTTGACCCAATTGCCCTTGCATTCTCCTTTGTATGGCCCAATGCTTGTAAAGCTACGCATGAATTCTCCTTCCCTAAAACGCTACCAGATTCGAGAACTCTGAGGAGATTGTTGAGAAGGCCTAAGCCTTCAGCGATCAAAACATGTTTGCTGGAATCAACGGTGGAGATTTTAGCAATGGCAGTGACTGTTTTCTCCTTGATCTCAGGTGAAGAGCTCGAATCGAGTAAGCGCACGAGCACCGGAACGATTCCCTGAGCTACTGCAATTAATACATTTTTGTCGTCTTCTTGTAAAAGCCCAAGCAACGAGTCTAACACCGAGTTTTTTGACTCAGTGGTCCCGATCTGAAGACGAGTTATCAGATTCCTCGATTCGGCCCGAATACTCTCCCGCTTTGAGGTTGTCGTTGATGAAACGGCACCGTTCTCATGAAGGACCCCACTCTTAATCAAAACCTCTAAATCCCTAACATGGTTGTCGAGTTTTGCTGAAACTGAGTCGATGTCGTTCTGGGTTTTGAGTTTGCCGTCAGGTGGGTTAGCGGAATGGCAAATGGAGGATAGAGAAAGCGCGTCGGAGAGAGTGGTGGAGAGAGAGAGAAGAAGGTCGTTGTAGAGAGGATTGTTGGAAGCGTTAATGGAAGCAGTGGAGAGGTCAGAGAGGTGAGATTGGAGAGTTGAGAGTTTGGTTCTGATTAGGGACCATTTGCCTTTGAAGCTTTGGGTGTGGGGAATGGAATCGAGAAGAGATTGAAGGAGCTGGGAATTAGAGTGAATAATGGGATTAGTGGGTTCAATTGGATCGCTTTCAGGTACTTTCATGGCGGCTTTTTTCGCACAGGGAGAAAGAAATGAGAGAGAGAATAAGAGAGTGGTTTAGGGTATAGGGGAAGGAGGAAAGTGATGATGAGTAAGCAGTGTTGGGTGACAGAGGTAACATGAAAAAGAATTAGTATTACGAAAATAATATTATGTTGCGGCGTCAACTGCGGACGCAGTTTCAAGTGCGTGCTTTTCACATTCCCATCGTTGGATGAACTTGGTTTGTAATTTTGTCACTCTAATACATTCCTACAATTAGCCCTCGTTTATGTCGAGTCCCTTACATAAAGGAATTGATTACTTAACTATTCCAAATTACCTACTAAAATTGTTTTTTTTTTTTTTTGTAATAGTAAAATCAGTTAATTATACCCGTAAGATTCAAAACGTCACTCAACTAGATTTATCAAATTTTTAAATTGTCAATTATTTATTTTACTCTCTAAATTATTAATATTTATCTTCTTCTTTTTTATATTTATATTATGAACTTATCTATAAAATAAATAAATAAAAAATATTATTTAAGCATGTATAATGTTGGAATAATAAAATATTGAGCATTGTGAAAAAAATTAATTAGGATAATTTGTTCGTAATAATAATTTTGATATTAACAACAAAAACTCAAAAAATTATTTACACAATTGAGAATTAAAGAAAATTAAAGCTTTATAATATATATTCCATGCACGTAATATAAAAGATAGTTATTTAAAATAAATGCATTTTTATGATATACACTATATATATCATGAATATTATGCTCAATTATATTATTATTCCAATATTATATATGCCAGAAACTATTTTTTTATTTTTTAAATTAAATTTATTTGTTTTATAGGTAAGTTCATAATATAGATTAAAATGATAAAATAAATCATAATATTAAAAAGATAAAAAATGAAGAAGATAAAAGTTGATAATTTAGAGTGTAAAATAAGTATTTGACAATCAAAAGTTTGTGAAATTTGGTTGAGTGACCTTCTGAGTGTTATAGGCATAGTTAAGTGATTTTACTGTTATAAATAAAATAAAGATGACTTTACTAGATAGTTTCGAATAGTTGAATGGTCATTTAAGTGATATATCAATAATTTTTTCGATTAATTTGTGTATATCTTAATTATTTATTATTTTGTTAGGTATTTGCTACTTCCCTTTGGTAAATCTTTCAAGGTCTAGAGTTAGATTAATAAGAAGATTCACATATTATTTTTTGATTCAATTGACCACTTTCTGCAAAGCTCATCCCACTTTGTTAACCAATGAGTTGTACCCTTGAATGCCATTCTGTTCTTCCTTTTCATAAAAGCGTCTTAATAAGAATAGTATAATTGATATAAAACCGATACATAAGCTACGCAACTAACCTCACATCACTTTAGAATTTGCTAGGGTAGTTAACCACTCTAGTGACTCGGAAGAGAGGAGGAAATGGGCATCCCAAAGTTATCTCCTTCCCTATTCTATGGCGAATTTAGGTAAGATATTCCCTATTTCTTTCCGTTCCGGTTAAAAACC
The DNA here is from genome assembly GCA_005239525.1 of Nicotiana knightiana. NCBI lineage: Eukaryota > Viridiplantae > Streptophyta > Magnoliopsida > Solanales > Solanaceae > Nicotiana > Nicotiana knightiana. The sequence continues at coordinate 137,301 of ML423838.1, forward strand.
ACACACGCACAGTCACACGAATCCAAATCATATCTTAGAATCTAACCCAATAAATCATGAATTTCTTCACAAAATCGAATAGTGAATTTTCAAAATATTGTATACGTATTTTGTTAAACAGGAACAAGAGGTTTGTACGGGGTCAACCGAGGACCATGTAGGAAGTTTTGACAAAGAAAAATACGCAGTAATTGGAGGGGCGGCTGACGGGGCTATAGGAGCCTGGAAGAGTAATAGGGATGCTAGCATTATGTGGACGGCGACAGCCGACTGTATAAGGGAGGCGGCAAGAGAGATGTTAGGGGTCTCGAAGGGTTACTCTGGCGGGTACCGAGGCGACTAGTGGTGGAATGACGTGGTCCAAGATAAAGTGAAAGCAAAGAAAGCGGCTTACCTTAAGTTAGTGGAGAGAAGCGACGAGGAGCAAAGGAGAGCGAACAAAAAACGATATAAGAAAGCAAGGAAGGAGGCGAAATTAGCGGTCACTGAGGCTAAGACGACTGCGCCTGGTCGGTTGTATGAGGAACTGGGGCGAAGGTAGGGACAAGAAGCTATTTCGACTGGCTAAAGCGAGAGAGAGGAAGGTTCGCGACTTGGATCAAGTGATGTGCATCAAAGACGAGGAAGGTCGAGTATTGATGGAAGAGGCCTAGATTAAGCAAAGATGGCAGTCGTACTTTCATAAACTTCTGAATGAAGAGGTGACGAGAACATCGTGATAGGAGAATTGCGGCACTCTGAGAGTCACCAAGACTTTAGGTATTATAGACGTATTAAGGTTAAGGAGGTCGTGAGAGCGATGCTTAAGATGAGTCGAGGCAAAACGACCGGACCATACGAGATTACGATAGAATTTTAGAGGTATGTGGGTAGATCAGGCTTGGAGTGGTTGACTGGGATGTTTATATTATTTACAGAACGAAGAGGATGCCAGATGAGTGAAGGTGGAGTATGATGATTCTGTTGTACAAGAACAAAAATGATATCATAAATTGTATTAATTATAGGGTATCAAGTTACTAAGTCATACCACTAAAATTTGGGAGAGGGTGGTGGAAGGGAGGGTGGGGAGGGTGTCTATATTAGAAAACCAGTTCGGCTTCATGCCGGGTTGTTCTATTACGCAAGCTATCCACCTTATCTGGATGTTGGTGGAACAGTACAGGGATAGGAAGAGGAATTTGCATATGGTGTTTATTGACGTAGAGAAGGCGTATGACAAGATCTCCATGGACGTTCTTTGGAGGTGCCTTGAGGTGAAAGGTGTGCACGTAGCTTATATTAGGGCGATAAAGAATATGTATGATGGATCTAAGATTCGGGTTAGGACCGTGGGAGGTGACTCAGAGCTTTTTCCGTTGGTCATGGGTCTACACCAAGGATTTGACTCAGCCCGTTCTTATTTGCCCTAGTGATGGACGCACTGGACACACCATATTCAATGGGACTTGACATGGTTTATGTTGTTTGCTGATGATATAATTCTAATTGATGATACGCGGTGCGGCCTTAGTGAGAGACTGGAGGTATGGAGTCAGACCCTGGAGTTTAAAGGTTTCAAGTATGTAAAACTCAGACGAAATATTTGGAGTGGTAGTTCAGCGACGTGACGAAGGAAGCGGACGTGGAAGTGAGTCATGACCCACAAGTCATCCTCAAGAGATAAAGTTTCAATTACCTAAGGTCAATTATCGAGGGAGGTAGGAAGATCGACGAGGATGTTTCGCACCGTATTGGGGTGGGATGGATGAAATAAAGAATAGAGTTTGAAATCATGTGTGACAAGGGTGTGCCACCGAAACTTAAAGGTAAGTGCTATAGAGTGATGGTTAGACCGGCCATGTTATATGGGGCTACGTGTTGACCAGTCAAGAATTCGCATATCCAGAAGATGAAAGTAGCAGAAATGAGGATGTTGAGATGGATGTGCGGGCATACTAGGCTGGATAAGATTAGGAATAAAGATATTCGGGGGAGGGTGGGTCCGGCTCCCATGGATGACAAGATGCAGGAAGCGAGACTTAGATGGTTCGGGCACGTGCGGACGAGAAGCCTAGATGCCCTGGTGTGAGCAGTTGGCTTCGGCAGGTACGAGAAGAAGTAGAGGGCAGTCTAAAAAGTATTGGGGCGAGGTGATCAGGCGGGACATGGCGTGACTGCAGATTTTTGAGGACATAGGTCTTGATATAAATGTGTGGAAGTCGAGCATTAGGGTTGTAAGTTAGGGGATATTCAACCGTTTTTTCTCTTTGTAGTGACTAATTTTGTCTAGGACTGCTAGCGTTTTATGTTGTGTTTCACACTTTTTGTACAGTATTTGTGTTATTGCCCTTCCATTTATTTTATTGTCTCTCACGATGCTGATATTAATTTTTTGATTTCTATTGTTGTTACGGATCTTTTGTCTCTGAGCCGAGAGTCTCGCGAAAACAGCATCTCTACCCCTACAGGGTAAGGTTAAGGTGTGCGTACACTCTACCCTCCTCAAACTCCACTAGTAAAATTCGACTAAATTATTGTTGTTGTATACGTATTGTGTTCACCTGTCATTTTTTATAACCCTTTATGGTATCCCATCTCGTTTAATAGTTTTGTGAAGGAGAAGTTTAATTGGAGTAGCAATCAATTACGACAAATGAGGTCCCGTTTGTCCCTAAAAAAATATATTTTTTCAAAAATGTAGTTGTCCATAAAATTTTTGCAAGTTTTTGAAATGTGTTAGAAAATTAATCTTAGGGTACACACTTTACACATGTAGCTTATATCAATGAATATATAATTTTAAAAGATTACGAAAAAATATGAAATAATATGAGCTATTGAATAAAATGAAAACAAGTATAAGTTCTTAAATATGATGAAAATTGATCATTTTCAGCCAGTTAGCTCGATAAATAAATAATAATATAAAATCTTAAAAATACGCTAATATTAGAGTTAATACTTTATAAAAACATTCATGCCCAAACCGATAAATTATTCATACCAAAAGGATAATAAGAATATAAGAAATTATCATTTATTAGAATGATTATAAGAAGAGAAAAAAAATAATGATAACATTTTAAATACCTTTTGTTTTATGTTGTTACATTTTATTGCTTTAAGTTTGCATTTTAGCACTTTGACCTTTGATGCTATACTGTAACTAATTTTGCTACATTTTCTTATTTATTTCATTACCAATACTCTCTTTGTAAAAACAAATTTATGTACCTTAAAAGTTTAATCAACTTGAAAAATAAGTTTACTTACATGATGATTTTGAAAAAGAATTAAATTTATGTCTTTTGCTAATTAGTTCATCTATTTTGTCTTAACATGAAAAATTATTTTTTCGCATCAAGGCTTCGTACTTTTATAATAGTATAAATAATTTAGATAAAATGTATACTCCTTATCTACTCAAATAATATTTTTTTCCCTTTTTTGTGTGATATTTAAAACTACATTCAGTAAATGATTATGTACTTTATATCAATGAGTATAAAATTGTAAGAATAACACAAATTTTGTTAAACTATGTAATTGAGTTATAAATAAATTTTAACAACCACAAATTCTTGAAATTAATTAATGTTGATCATATTAGATGTTAACTTAATAAAGAAAAATACGATTTCACACAAAATTATCCTAAAGTCTTATCATACCTTTAATATCTGAGTTCTACATTGGTTTCGTAGCTCAAACAAAATTGGATATACAGTATGTTGACCTGTACTTAAATATCATGCAATAATATTATGTTCTGTATTGCCATAAAAAATAAATTAAATTTTCTCAAATACCTAATATGAACTCCATCTTATTTCTATTACAACTCAAGTTGAAAAATATGAAAAACAAAAAGGCTTCATATGTAGGTTTAATTAGGGGCTTTTGCATTCGTACCCATTTTTTGTGCCACGTTTTAACTTATACTCGCTTTGTAAAAAAAATTGCATCCGTACCCGCTTTTGTGCATAACTTCAGCATGCGGGGCTGTAGTATCAAAGGCAATCACACAAAACTACAGCATTCTAGTAGACGGGCCTGAAGTAGCTTGCGAACTTCAGATCTAGAGCTGAAGTTTTGTCTTTGTAACTGGGGAACTTCAGCATACGGAGCTGAAGTTCCCCCGTTATAAAGACAAAAACTTCAGCATACTAGGTTAAAGTTCCCCAGTTTACAAAGACAAAACTTCAGCTCTAGAGCTGAAGTTTTGTCTTTGTAATTGTCTTTATAACTTGGGAACTTCGTAACTGGAAAGTTTTGTCTTTGTAACTGGAGAACTTCAGCCCCGTATGCTGAAGTTTTGTCTATATAACTGACGAACTTCAGCTTAACTGGTGAACTTCAGCTCAGTGAGGGAAAGGGAGCTGAAGTTATTTAAAAAGTGGGTACAAGTTAAAAGTTTTTTGAAAAGCGGGTATAAGTTAAATGGGGGCGACCAAATAGGGTGCGCAATTTTTACGTTTAATTATCATATTGAAATTCTAATTGAATGGTAATATAAAATAGATGTTACAAAAAAAATAAGGTAGAAAATTAATGGTTATTATTATTTTGTTATTATCATTCAAATTTTAATTGGTAAAATTATTTTTCTTCGACCCTTGAATTAGTAAAAGAGAAACGATAACTGAAACAATGGTAATATCACAAGGAAAGTTTAACTTTGCTTTGAATGGCAAATACTCACGTTAGTTTTGATTTAATAAATGTGTTATACGTCAGCTAATTCTATATATTAAGATTTTTACATAATTCAAATAAAAAAATATAATAAGTAAACATTTTAGCTAATTTAAAGTCCTAAAAAATTTAAAAATAATTAAATAATTATTTTGAGTGTAAAATTGATTTTTAAATTAATTTTCTTGATTTCTTTTTATACTTCTTATATTTTTCAAATGATATCTAATAATGGAAGTATAGCTTTTCTTCGGATGAAAATTAACTCATGTTAGGTTGATAATTAATGTGCTACATGTTGCTAAATATTATGACTTTTTACATCTATACTTCAGATAAGGATTAAGGAAAACATAATAGGAAAATTTTTAGGTGATTTTAAAGTCCTAAAAAAAATAGGAGTGATAGTAAAATGACTAATTTGTCTATTATGAAATCAAGTTTTAAAGGTAAAAGGCGAACGATATTTCGTTAAGGGCTTCGTGCTTTTAATATAGTTGATATGTGGCTAGAATCCATAGTTTTAAGCATTATATACCTTACATTTTATGTGCTTTTGTGATAAAAATACATGTTATATGTGCATAATGGAGTCTATTTCATGTGTAGGTGAATTGGAGATGGAAGCCGAGTTAAATGGATGCATAAACGTCAGAAATGCGCTCAAGAGTCGAAAAGGAAACACCCGGGCGTTTGGCCCCTAAAGTCAGGCTGACCCTGACGTTAGTGGGGCGTATAGCCCTTAGAGCCAGGCTGACCCTGGCGTTAGTGGGACGTTTGGCTCCTAACGTCAGGCATGCGCTGGCGATAAGGGGGCGTTTGGGGCTTAACGCCTGGGTCCCTATCCGGTCAATTTCGAGGTTTGAAGGTTTTAAGTGTTTTCGGGTTTGAATAGAAGTCTTCTAGACGGTCAGGGTTTGTCCCAAACTTATAAATAAACCCAAAAACACAACTCAAATGGATCGAAGATATTTTTGAGGAGGATTTGACGTGGAGAAAAACACACCACGCTTGAAGGAGGCTCTACCTAGTTTTTCTTCTCTTCCTTTAATTTCATAGTTCATTAGTTCTAGAGTTTTGGGTGCTACATGAATGTTGTAGTTTGAAGCTTGAATTATTCTTATTATTTTATCATATTGATTTATTTATTCAATCTTGTGCTTAATTATTTGATTGCTTGATCACCAATTGAACTATTTACGAATCTAGGATTGAACTCGGGAGAGAGAATTCTAGATTGCATATAAGATTGGGTAGAGCAAGATCTTAACCCTTCAGGGGAGCGGATCTGCGGTTAGGATAGGAATATACCTAATCGCCTTGCTTGGTGTTACGACCCAAATTCGCAACCTTAGGGATCGTGATGGCGCCTAACACCACACTTGCGAGGCAAGTCAATGTTAAAATTCGATTAACTACTTTGCATTATTTATCCATTTAGCATAAACAAATAAATTTAAAGTGATCTTAACTGAAATAATTCCCAACAATATGAAAATAAAATAATAATATTAACTAATTAAATTAAACGAACCACGAACTAATTATATAAATGATACCAAAACTACCCCAAAGTCTGGTGTCACAATCCACGAACGACTAAAGAATACTACAAATAAATGTCTGCAAGAAATAGTGCACTGTTCTGAATGATATAAAAAAATAGCGTATATAAAAATAAGAGAAGACTCTCGGATCTCTGCGAACGCCGGCAGATGTACCTCGTGTCTCCAACGAAATCGGGTAGTCGTCCTAGTATCGTCTACTACTGTATGGTACCTGGATCTGTGCAAAAGAGCACAGAGTATAGTATCAGTACAACCGACCCCATGTACTGAGTAAGTGTCGAGCCTAACCTCGGCGAAGTAGTGACGAGGCTAATGCTGGGCTGTTAACAGTATAATAGACAACAATAAATAAAAATAAAGCATGAAATAAATTTAAACAAATAAATAAATTAATAAATAAATGATGTAACGAATTCAACATAACTCACTGCTTTTCTTTTCAGATCTCAGGCATAACAAATTCTTAAATAAATTTCCAACCTTAAACTTAATTTTTTTTTATAATTAAAAATAGTGCCAAAATATATATAAAGAATAGTAATTAAATACTTAAGCTTTTCAAAACCTTGATTTTTCTTATTCTTTAAAAATCGATAAAATATAAATGTCCTCCCTTATCGCTCCTTGTTGCGGCGTGCAACCCGCTCCCACATGTCCTCCCTTATTACTCCTCCCAAAATTTATCACCCTTATTACTCTTGTTGCGGCGTGCAACCCGATCCCACTTGTCCACCCTTATCACTCCTTGTTGCGGCGTGCAACCCGCTCCCACCAGACATTTCATATCAATTTATTTATCAATTTCACAATTCAGGCCAAGTCTTTCACAATATTTTTATCTCAATAATTATAAATAATGAACAGTATTTTTCTCATAATTTCATCAATATCCTCTCAACTAGGAAACCGACAGGAACATAAAAATACAAATATATCTATTTCGTGGAACGATGCAAAACTCCTCAACCGTTTTATATCACAGGAAATCAACTCAACAACCAATACTCTACCAAAGTAATCACAACAGTATCTAATCACAAATTAATCAAGCCAAATAGTCATGGAAATAATAATGAACATATAACAAGTAAAACAATAATCAAATAAGTGAGGAATGTGAAAAGGATCATGTTTAACAAACGATTTTTGGGTGGTGCATAGGTACTCGTCACCTCACCTATAAACCGCACCCATGCTTTACACATAACAAACAAGTGGAGAGTCCTATTCCCTCAAGTCAAAGTTAGATCAAACACTTACCGTAATTCCGCAGGCCACTCACTACTCAATTATGACCTTTCCTTTTGAATTCTCCTTTAAATTGCTCGAATCTAATAAAAATTAACTTAATATCATTAAATAATGCTAAAGGAATTAACTTTATTGAAAAATATAATTCTTTTTGTTTTTTGGCTATTAAGCATGGAACGGAGTCTAATTTTATAAAATGACCACTTGGGTCATCACACTTAGTTATTATACGGGAATTATTAATGCGTTCTTGTTAATCCTAATTTCATAGGAATATAGGCGTTAGGTTAGCTTGAATATGTGAGTTGTACTTCGGGAGAAGGCTATGAGCAATATTAACCTCGTCAATCAATAAAACAGATAATTTAATTAAACGGTGGAAAACTCAACAGGATTGTTTGCTAACCCATAGCTCTAGAATATCGGATCTCATTGAATTCGTATCTAAAATTTCGCCAATTTGTTTCGTTAATTTCATAGTTTACTATTCTAGATTAAATTTAGTTAAATATTCATACTTTAGTGTTCGCTTGAATAGATTAATTGTTTGGGTTTAATTTAGTTGATAGTTAATCACAAGTCTCTGTGGGTACGATATCTGGACTTACAATCCTATATTACTTGTCGACCACGTATACTTGCGTGTGCNTATTCATACTTTAGTGTTCGCTTGAATAGATTAATTGTTTGGGTTTAATTTAGTTGATAGTTAATCACAAGTCTCTGTGGGTACGATATCTGGACTTACAATCCTATATTACTTGTCGACCACGTATACTTACGTGTGCGTATTTGGACTAACAATAGTACTAATTTTAGGATACATGTGTTACACGTGAAAATCGCGTCTATTAATGAAAGAATCGTATATGATACATACTATATACTATGTATACATACCACCTTCTTCGGCTAATGGAGCCATAAGGTTACAATTTTAGGGCAAGTGCATAGATAGACTCACAAGTATGCTACTTAGAGATTAGCCGGAGTCCTAAAATTTAAACTAAAAATCTTAACTTCAGGACAATTTATGATATTTTTGTCCAAAAATTTGAACTGAAAAATTAAAATTTAGGACGCATTGACTAATTCTTAAATTGCAGCCTTTAGAGTGAGTGGCTAGTGTCATTTCTATATAATTTTAGGATCATATTCAAATTTTAAAATTAAACATTATATCAATTGTATTAAATACCTTTGGATCAGTTAATAACTTTTTATAATAAGAAATGAATAAATTAAACTAACTTCTAGCTTACTTTGCGCTCATTAATACTGTCTTTCTTTATTCTTTTTTCCTTCTCCAAGGGAAGCCTAAACTTCCACTAAAATATCAAGTATGTATTAAAAGAAAATATATTGAAGGTACTAATTAATTATTATGTAAATAGAAGTAGAATATTATTATTTATATAGCTAATGTAAAATTATCAATGAAATCTGAAGAAATTAAATGAATAAAAAGAAATGACCCGATATGGTTTCCTCTTTGCATTGGACTTCCTCTTCGAATGAAACAAAACTATTAGAAAAACTAATGGCAAAAAATTTATTATTGCAATCTTTGACTACAATATCATTATTGAATATAATCTCAAACTCTTTGTGCACCGATTGAAAATTAGAATTTGGACCACTTATGTGGTTGTTTATGATGTAATAGGTCTTGCTTTTGTTGTAAATATTTATCCGACATTTCAGTTTGATCATTGAAAAATAGCTTGAATTTTTGTTCCCCATAAAAAGTTTAATCTTAGCATCACGATTGAAAATAATTTGAAAATATGAAATTAGCATAATACGAATATGAAAACATCATTACCTCCACATCTACAAATGTAAGAGTCTATCAAAGGCTGTGATTTGTTGCAATTTTAAATTCTTTTAATCCGTCTTAAATAAGTAAGACTCTTATCAGGAAATTAATATTTTTTTTAAATGTTAGTTGGTACTTCAATTGTCATTGCGAGTGTACCTAAAACCAACTGTGCACAAATATTTTAGTACCAACGGGGCAATAAGATCGTAAAAGTCAAGTAAAATATTTGATTGAAAAGAAGATCCAACAAAAAATACTTGAATGCATGATAACGATTGAATAGAGTAGAAAAATTTATCTCCTAATGCATTGAGGCCACAATACGTAGTACTTAGTATATATGGGTTAAACAACACACATCGTACTGCAAGTATGTCCATAATTTGTGTGTAGTTTATTTTCAGATTTTCTTAATAATACAAAACAAAGGTTTATTTACAAATCATTTAACTTTCACCCATTTTTTGTGTCACGTTTTAACTTATACCCGCTTTGTAAAAAAATTGCATCCATACCTGCTTTTGTGCATAACTTCAGCATGCGGGGCTGAAGTAGCAAAGACAATCACGCAAAACTTCAGCATTCTAGTAGACGGGCCTGAAGTAGCTTGCGAACTTCAGCTCTAGTAAATGGGGAACTTCAGCTCTAGAGCTGAATTTTTGTCTTTGTAAATGGGGAACTTCATGCTGAAGTTCTCCAGTTATAAAGACAGCATACGGGCTGAAGTTCCCCACTTTGTCTTTTGTAAATGGGGAACTTCAGCATACGGGGCTGAAGTTCCCAAGTTATAAAGACAACAACTTCAGCATACGGGGCTGAAGTTCCCCAGTTTACAAAGACAGAACTTGGGAGAGCTGAAGTTCTGTCTTTGTAATTGGGGAACTTCAGCCCCGTATGCTGAAGTTTTGTCTTTATAACTGGCGAACTTCAGCTCAGCAAGGGAAAGGGGAGCTGAAGTTATTTAAAAATTGGGTACAAATTAAAAGTTTTTAAAAATGCGGGTATAGGTTAAATGGGGGCGACCAAATAAGGCAAGTTCATATGGACGTGGAAGAAACAACACCACACTCCTACAAGGAAATGATCCTGGATAAACCAGAAACCCAAAAAAAATGATTACCACGAGGAAATTGTCTCCACAATCATCAAAGATGATAAAGGAAAAAACATTGAAGGCTCAATTTCCCTTTCTCAAGATGACAAGAAATGCCAGTACTTGCCATGGCGGTTCTTTGTAGTACAACATGTGGACGAATTGGTCACATATCAAGAACTTGTTACTACAAAAAAATGCAATCACCGATACCAAAAGAATCACCGGAATCCTCGGGAGAAAACACGAAACAAGACGAGTAGAATGAATGGAAGACAGTCTCCTTCCCAATAAAGATGAAACAAGATCAACAATTTGGTAAAGATAGGAACAACGGAGCTACAAACAACCACCACCAAACAGCACAATCACAACGAATCCAGGTAAACATATTTGACGCAAACTCAAGTAAATTTCTACAAACAACAACTGTGCAATACAATTCAAAGGCTAATAATCCCTAAAAAAAACACAGACGACCCAACCAGTAAACAAACCCCCATCCCTTACTCCCCTGTAACATCAAGCCACGAGGCCCCATCCCAAACAAAACGCCAAACGTAAGGCTAGCATGGGGCCCGAGGAGCCTGGCACTGGCACCCTCAACGAGGACTCAACATTTGGCCCAACTACTAACGCAAAAGAAGTCAACAACGGGGCCAGCCAGGAACAACCAATTAGAACTCTGGCAAAAAAAATTCTCTATTCTACAGTCTATCAATGAGAACTCTGGCCAAAAAATCAATCTCACGAAGTCCAGAGTACTTTTCTCCTCTAATGCTACAGAGGACACCAAGGAATGCCTCACAAATGCACTCTCAATCCAAGCTACCACCTCCTTTGGTAAATACCTTGATTTTCCTATGTTTTAGAAGAGACCCATCAACTCTGACTTTCAATTCATCATAGACAATATGCAATCCAAGCTAGCTGGCTGAAAAATAAATTGTCTAAACATGACTAGTAGGACCATTCTAGCTAAGGTTTCCTCAATAGTATCTCTAACCATGTCATGCAGTACATCAAGTTTCCCACAAAAATCACTAAGCAAATTGATAGAATCCAGAGGAATTCATTTGGGGCACTACCCCAAATATGAAAAAAAATACATCTGGTAAATTGGGAAATGGTCACCAAAAAGAAAGCCAATGGGGGGGGGGGGGGGGAGGGGGAAGGGGGGGCTAGGGCTCCAAAAAGCATAATTAAAGAACAAAGCAGCCCATGCCAACCTGGCATGGAGGATCTATCACAACACCTCGAGCCTATAGGCCAGAGTTCTTACTTACAAACACTGTAAATGGAACCATACTCTCAAAATCATTAAATCCCTCACGTGACAATGCATCCTTAAGGGTTGGGATACATGAAGAAAGGCCTGCAGATGGGTGGTCCACAAGGGGAATATGGTTAATTTCCTGAATAATTCTTGGATCCCCAATCAACCTGCCATTAGGGATATGGTTAAAGGCCCCCTTACCCTTCATGACTTAATTTCCAAAGTAGACACCTTTTACAAATCAGGGAACTCAGATCTATCTTCTATCTCCATGGAACTGCCTACCACTATCTCGAGCATGATCAATTTTGTCTTCATTACCCCAATCCCACCAAGGAAGACATGCTAATTTGGGGGTTAGCACCTAGTGGGTCCTTCACCAATAGCTATGTCTACACTTTCCTTAGCAAAAATAATAAAAACTTGAAAATATAGAGGAAGGGATTTTCAACTGGATCTGGAAGCTGCAAGCTCCTAATAAAGTCAATAACTTTATTTGGCTTCTTGCCCAAAATAGGTTACCAACAGGAGCCCACTTTCACAAGATTGGGGTTAATTGTAACCCTTAATGTTGCTTCTGCTAGAGCTTAGAAGAAACAAACGACCATATTTTCTTTGAATGCATAAATTCAGCCCAATTCTGGCAGGAGTTACTTTCCAAGGCTTCTAACGACCAGTAGGCTCCAGAACCCCATATTCTCTTCTCAACAATGCCCATTAACATGGGACAAACTTAGAAATACTCCTTTTAATGAAAACATTCCTTGGAAAAACATTCTTCCTTTCTGTTTATGGCACATTTGGCTATGCAGGAATCACAATCTCTTCAACAACAAAAAGGATAGAATCAGCACCACCAACACCATCTCTAAAGCTTCCGAATATTCTATGTTGGTGAAAAATGTCACCACCAAGAAGTATTTCCAAATCAATGTGAAGTGGGAACCCCTCCCCCCTCAGTAGAGGGCACTATAAACTGAATACAGATGGGGCAGCTAGAGGCAACCAGGGAATAAGAGGAATAAGTAGAGTATTCAGGAACCACAATGGGGATTGAATTATGGGGTACATGGAAAACGTACCTCATACAACCAACACCATGGCTGAACTGAAAGCTCCCCAAAAAGGACTTCAGCTAGCTGTGCAAAAGGAATTGATCCCTTTGGTTATTAACACAAACTCGGCAGAAATAATCCAAATGCTACTCACAAGTAACCTAACATACGATCCCATGATTTGTGAATGTAGGTTGTTAAGGCAAAGGATGTGCAGGATCATGGTAAGGCACACATTCGGGGAGCAGAATAGAGTGGCAGACACTATAGCAAAGGAGGCAGCAAAGCCAAGTTTTTTAGGTAGATCCAGCCTACTAGCAGTTCATTCGGTGTTTACAAATGATGTATTTTGGGCAGACATCCTAGGAAATGCAGTTGTTAGAAAAATTTCGACATGTAATATTAATATTGTGTCTCAAAACATCGCACTTAGGGGGGAACTAAGTACCCAGCTCTGGAAATACTTTGTAATGTTTTTAATTTAGTATATAAATATATATAAATATCCTACTTAACCAAAAAAAAAATTGATTATTTTAAAAATTATCTATTCTAAAAAGATTTTTACTGAAAAAAACTGTTTCACCGGAAAGTTATTGCACAAAAGGGTTCCCTTTCCCATTCAAAACGTGAGGTGGATATTGTTTCTCAATCCTTAAAGATTAAGTGGGTAAAGTGGATTTGACTCTTAAAAAATAGTTGGCCAGATTTAATGTTTACTTTTTCTAGCCGGTATACATAAATTATACATAATTATATACATATATATGAATTATATGTATATTATACATCGGTGGCTATTTATATTTTAAGAGATTAGGTAGATGGATATTTGAGTTAATTCTTTTTTTTTTTATAATTCGTTTGGGCGGGTTAGGTTACAACTTCTTGTTTAGCTTATCTTGATTCAACTCATCTTAACCTAAGTGATTTTAAGAAAGGGCAATGACTCATTTAATGAGTCAACCCATCTTGACCAGCCCAAATATAGTCCAAACAGCTAATTTGCCACCCATAATCGTGAATCTTTATCACAAAAGCTATTACAATAATCGCTAGTTTGATCAAGCTGCAAAAATCATCTTTCTTTGAGAAGTGTTTTTTCTCAAAAGTGTTTTTTTCATAAATACTTTTGGTGAGAAACAATTTTTGTTTGACTAATTAATTTGAAACATGCTTCTGAGCAGCAATTAGTATTTGGCAAGTATTAAAAAATTGCTTCTACATATATTTTTTTCAAAAGTGCTTTTGGAGAGACAATATTTTTTTTTTACTTCACCAACGTTGTATTTCCATTTTAAAGACTTGGTCAAATACCTTAATTTTAGAAAAAAATTACTTTTGATTAAAAAAAAAACATTTTTGACTCAAAAGAAAATTGACCAAACAGGACATTATACAAACGGAAAAAACACTAGTCTTTCCGGCAGCAGGTGGAAAATAAAAGTAACGTGGTGAGGCAGACGCGCCTATGAGCGAGAGTGCAAACAGGAGACCGTCATGGCCTTGAAAGTCGAGCCAAAAGTTGGTCAGTCTCTGACAAGAGGTAAAAAGCAGAGAGTGCTTCCTGGGCCCCTTAAAATAGTGGGCTTTCGGGGGCCCAACCATTCTTCTAAATTCTAAAAACCCGCCACTTTTTTCTTGCACCCTAAAACCCGCCACTTTACAACACGTAAACTCGGAAAGTTTCTAAGTCATTTCGCGGTACCACCTCACACCGCCGTGTGTTCACACTTCCCTTTGCTACTTTTGTTGAATCACCCGACGTGAAGAAAACTCATTGGTTGGCTTGATAATGAGAAAGAAATTCCTGTGTTCCAATTTCTTTATGAGATTTTTTCTCTTTAATTTGTTTTAAAAAAAAGATATCTTTTTATATTTAAAATACTTTGATTTTAAAATTTCTTTTTCTTTTTCTTCTTACAGATATAAAATTGTTGTAGTGATATATTTATATAAGAAGTTCTAAATTTAGTTTGAAATGACTGAGAAATATTTCCTTTTTTTTTAAATTAAATTTCTTGTTCCGTTAAATAAATTCAAATAAGATGAAAATGATAGAGTAAGTAACACTATTAGAAAAGAAATACTAGTGATGAAAGAGTCAATGCAAATAAATTGTGATGGAAAAGAGAAACTATCGATAATAACAAATTTTTATTATAAATCGTTACACTTACGTACAAAATTCCATCCCATATTCATATATTTTCTTGTAATGTAAGTGATAATAAGATATAAATATAAATCATTTAACTATATCAAATAATAATTTTATTTTAAAAACTTACATGGTGCACTTATTATTTTTATAATTGTACAAGTGCACGTAATTGTAGTTTTATTTTTACCTAAAGTATTTCGTACGTGTTGTTTGCAAATAATACCCCGTCTCGAAGTAAACGAGCGGGAAAGGGTAAGAAAAAATGCTAAAGAGAAAAGTAAAATTTTCGCGGGGTAGGCGGGTGGTAATAAGGGCAATAATGAGAATTCAATAGAATTAAAAAGAAACTGAAAAGCAAAGTGCAAATTATACCTTGGAAAGGTGCGAATTAAAAAGCTTTTAATGAATCAATGTACTAAATGTACTGCACCCTTCACTTATAGCTTTCTCTGTGATTCTACTATTTGACTCAAACTAGAAAAAATATATGGACCCACGAGGGGACTTCTTTTTACTGTAACTTTTTCCCTTTTAGGTGAAAGTCAAAATCTGCACTCCATTATCTTTGAGCTATTCCGTGACACTTTTGTACATTAGAAATATATGTATGAAACTATTCAAATTTTATACTTAAATAACGAAAATTGTAGAAAGTATAATGATACTTCACACAAAAAGATATATATTAAGTGCCATATAAAATTTGATGGAAGATTTTTCAAAAAAAAAATTATTTTTTTCGAAATTAGCATTTGTTCATAAAATTTCCAATTTTCACTTGAAAATGCATTTTGAAAATTTACGAAAATTTGAAAAATCGCAAACTCACAAAACTTCAAAAACAACCCAAACTGAAATTTATGTCCAAACACAACTCTAATTTCTGTTTACCCTAAAATTTGAGTAACAATTAAACTTATATGTGGTTTAAGGATATGCGACTTAATTCAATATCAATTGATAAACAATGAATTAAATGGATAAATTAGACAATGAAATAAACCAAGCGAGTCTGCAAGCAATACCTCAACCTCGCTTCGAGATAGTCTCGAGGTTGAATGATAAGAACAATAAAGAATGGAACAAACAGTGATGAACAATAGGTAAAGTAAAGAGAGCAGCGTAAGTGTATATTCTTAACAGTGAATAATAATGATCCCTTTTACAAATGAATGTGATCCCTTTTACAAATGAATGTGATCCCTTTTTATATAATAGAGGAATCCTAAATAAGGTACAATTCTAATAACTGAAACAAGTCTCACGATAGGCATCAATAACCACTTTGATTTAATTTGTTCCGAGATTTCCGCCATGATCTTCGATCAGTTATTAATATCTCGCCATTCCGTTATTACGCCTTACTCGAAGTCAGTCATGCTTGGTATTGTTGTTGGCCTCGATCTCAATGAATACTTCGATCCCCAAGTTCGATGTTCTATCTCCGAGCTCAAGCCTGATCTATTATGAAGCTACCCTCGAGGTAACTCCCTTGCCAATGAAATCGGGTATGCCCGATTTCGATCGTATACAATTTCAAATATCATTTTCACTTGGAAAAAAAATTTCATCATTTTTCAAATTTTACAATTCTTATGTCCAAACGCCTATTAAGTTTTTAGATGAAATGATTTACATAATTCTCCAGAGGTGGAGCCACATTCAACATTTTTTGATTTATATATAATTACTATACGTTGACCACCTTAATTTTTAATTTTTAAATATTTTGACACTCCTTAGAAAAAATTCTAGCTCCGCCACTGCTATTCACCGTAGTAGAGCAGACAGAAGTTCAGGATTCAAGTTTGGTTGCCACCTTTTATATTATGTAGAAAAGAAAAGATTGTTGACCAATCACATATATATTATTTAAAAGAACTCCATGTCTGCATTTCTTAAATGAAAAACTATGTCATCTTGATACACGTGGACCCCACATTCTTCTAGTCACAACTCTCCTTTAAATGCACTATGCATGTGTTGATTAGATTGTTTGTGGCATTGCAAATGCTCATTTCCAACATTTTTCTCATTTTGAAAATTATTTATTTTATTTTATTCAAATAGAAGTTTCCATAGAAAAAGTAAAATTAATTTTTAAATAATACAACAACAAAAAGAAGTATCGATATTTAAAATATTTTTATATTTACCCATACTATCTTAAAGCAATTTGAAAATAAAAATTAAATAGTTTTCATCTATCCATATTATTTGAAGGCGATTTCAAACTAAATATTTTCATATCCAAAAGTAATTTTAAAAATATAGCTTGTTTAACCTCAAAAATTAATTTAAGTAATGAGATTTGTTTCTACGAGGCTATATATTTTATACTTAATTGATGTGATAATTTAATCTATATGGTTTGAACTCCATTCTTCCGTAATAAGTTTTCAACTGTCAATAGATTGTCTAAAACATTATTTGTTATAATTTTTATATTGTTTCATTATGAAAATTAACACATGATAATTTCATAAAAAATAAAAATATGTCTCTCATCTCCTTAAATTGAGAAAAACATAAAAATTTATATATTTTATATAGAATTCTATCAAATGTTATTATTTTAGCACCAATTAACATCAATTTAAACGAGTTATAATAAAATATAATATGAACTACTATATTGAATTACTACAATTTATATCATGTTCATATTTATTTTAGTTCCTATTATTCTCTTTGTTTGAAGTAGTAAATTGCCTCGTTAAAAATGCAAAATCAAGAATTTCTCTTAATTTTGATGTATACAAGATATAAAATCATAATTATTTTTCATCTTTTATCGTATTGTAAATAATGATGTTGTTCGCTTAAACTTTCATCAAGTAGCCGATTGTTCCCACTGTTAAATACTTGCGAGACCAATTTGGATGTATTCCAGACTAGTTTACAGACAGATTGATATACTTTTTATTTTAGAAAATTAATAATATAGATGACACTTGTAGCTTTTTAATGTATTCTCTTGTAAAATATCCGAATATAGTGGAAAAATAATACCATGACAAAATACATATGTTAACCCTCGACTATGGACAAAATCCCTATTACATACTTTCTGACGACGAAAATTATCTAGCACGCTCAACCCTTTCAAAGTGTGTCTAATACACACCTATTTTGCTACGTGGCTCAATGAGCGCGTAAAACTTGTAAATAGTTTTTCGAAATCCATATTTTAGTGTCACGTGTCAAAATAATAGTAATATTTTCCTTATATCTAATTTTATCAAATTTAAAAAGCTTCTAGGCATTCCTTTTATCTCGGTCTTCCCCAAACTACTAGCAACATCCCCCCCCCCCCCCCCCCAGGTCTTCCCCAAACTCCCTTCATGTTTCGTTCTATGTCTGCCATTTATCAAATCCACCAAAGCTCATAATGAAGAATTTAATGAAGGTACCGTAAGTTTTCTTTAAAATTGCTTTCCAAACTTCTCGTGCTTCATTTTCTATCATTAAAACCCTCCTAAACCTCTAATTTTTACATAAATAATCTTTTGTACTTCATAAGAATTGACTGAAATGATAAAATTACCAACTCAGTTCCTGTCATATAAGGGAAGATTTGAGATTTTATTCACACCGAAATTGTTTAATTCTTGAAAACGAGATTTGTTAAATTCATGAAATGAAAAACTGACTTTGATTTGCTTTATTTAATTGTGGTATGCGATTTGAAAATGGAGGAGGAAAACGGAGAACAGAGGAATTGCAATTTTAGTTTCATCTCTTTCATTTTTGACCTTGGGTTTGTTATAAAAATTGAATCTGCATGAAGGTTAAGAAGCAATGGTAATGACTTTTTTTCGGTGGTGTCAATTGTGACGGAAGGCAAAAAAAGATGGAGATGTTAGAGGATTTTCAAAATTGGGGGTATACGAGTAATTTTAAATATTTTATTTTATAAAATAATAATGACACATGTCATGGTATTATTGGTGCGTGACATTCCACATAATTTTTTTTTGTAATTTCAAATTTTCGTTTTTCCGTACCCTACCCCCACCCTCACTGTCCCCCACCCCGCACAAAAAAAATTTTTGTTTTTACNAAATTTTACAAGTTCCAAAGTTATGAGTTCAGAGGTTTATGTGTTTGGAAGTTTACGAGTTTAGAAATTATAAAGTTTATGAGTTCGAACGCGGTTTCGAAAGTTTAGCGGTTCGGAAGTTATGAAATTTGTGGATTCGAAAGGTTGTTGATTCGAAAGTTTATGGCTTCATGTTTATTATATTTAAATTATTTATAAATATTATTGAGAAGTCATTTACCTTAATTGGCATACTAAATATCGAAAACTGAATAAGATTATTACTTGTTTTTCAAGAAAATATTTTTTTAGAAAATATTTTTCACAAAAAATATTTTCCGTTATACCAAACACACCATAAGCTGCAGCTATTCTAGCATCTCAAAGTCTGTTTATGTTCTCCTCTTATTTTTTACCTTTCCCCTTCAATGTATTTCTAAAGAACACATACAGCACTTTTTAAGGGAAAATATTATAATTGAAAAAACATTCACGTAGCGTTGTTGTAACAAATAACACAATGCAGCTTAGAAAATTATTTATTGTTAGAATTGAATAAAGATTAAAAGCTGGCGTACGTTCTACCGACGAGAATGAGTACACATTACAACATTGACTTAATTAAGGAACAGATTGCAAAATTTAGAATATTGAGCCGACTCAGTTATGTGCATGGTTGGTTAAATTTATTGTCATCATTGACTAGTGAAATAGAAATAATATGACAGCTTTTATTATGGTTAGACTTAGGATTATTTATTGTTATGAATATTTTGTGGAGTAGGTCAAAGAGGCTGTCACTAATTTTAAGAAACAAGATCCTCCCTCACAGCCGAGATTTTTGTGACATGTGGCACGTTTTAACCTAGATGAACTTGTCATCAATGGCGGAGTCACCTATAGGGAAGGTGCCAAATGACATTCCTTCGCAGGAAATATATACTGTATAGTTAGGTAAAAAAATAAATTATATATATATATATATATATTATTTATTAACTCTCTTTAATTTCTTAATATATTTATTTTATATATTTTAACATTTCTTATCAAAAATTCTGATTCCGTCACTATTTGCCATACTATTCCTAATACATTTGCATGCGCCAAAATATTCAACAAAGCTAGTCAGTATAACAGAAGATTTAATAAGATAGACAACTTCGAAAAATTTAAAGGTACGTAATGCACTTTATAGTATTACTTTTATTGCTAGTTGGATTGGCAATTCAGTCATAATTTAAACGTACCTCATATTTCCTCTCTTTTTTTCTCTCTTTCAATTCCAATATTAGAGTCATGCTAGTGCAACTATATTTGGCTTGCTACTCCCCTTGTAAATTAATATTAATTAACTGCATAAAAGGGACAGTTAAACGCACTTAATATTATTTGACTTTGCTGATTAAGTTGACTAGTCTACCATAACTTAATCATACTACTTATTTTTATTTAAAATTCCCATGTTAGAGTATTACTTTCTTTATCATACTACAGTCTAGTGATACAATATCACTGTATTGGTTGTAAATATATGTTACACATGAAACCTTATTTAGCTGATAAAGTATGATACGCAGAATAATAGTGAAGTGACAACTGACATATTTCATTAATGAAATAAATAAAGCACGGAAGACGCGGAGTAAACACCCACGAGATAATAAAGAACCAAATATTCGAGTTTAAATAGTTGTTGAAGAGGCACAAGCGGAACAAATCATGATTGGAAAGAAGGAAGATTCATGAACCCGCAATTAATGAGGGAAGGAAATTAGAATCGTTACAAAATTCTTATAGTCGGTTATACCTATCATAATGGGCAATTAATACCATTAATGCCCCTAATGGATTCGTCATAAATAGGAGGAAACATTATATTTAAATATTGCTATATAAGGATGCATAATCTCACTTGTAAGGACAAGTTCCAAGTACTATCAAAATATACTTACTTTCTCTTGCTTTTTTTGTGAAATCTATATTATTCTCTTTTTTCAGCTAATTCATATTACTATTTTTATCTCCTTTCAAGCGAATTATTGAGAAAGTAAGAAAGTATTTGGTTATCAGTAACCCAATTTCCTCTAAAATTAGGCTTTGACTAAGAATCCTATTTTCTGGTTAAACAAATTGGTTCCGCTACCGAAAAACTGATAATCTTTTTACTTTCCAAATCCTTCTTTCTCACAACCAAATTATGTCAACTGTTAACAACATTAACCAACATGGGGGAGGAACTCCACCAATCCCTTCTCCAAAAGAATCTCCTCGACAGTCTCGAGATGGAACACCTGAAAGATCAACATCACACACGAATGAACAACACGGGGACGAGCATTGAAAAAGATGCTTTAAAAAAATTGATCACAAAACATGTGAATAGTGCTCTCCAAGCTTTTGTTAGGGGATTGCCAATTGCACCGCCAACTCCTCCTTCAAATAATATCCTAACCATAGAAAATCTACACTTGGAGCTTGCCAATTCAGGAAGCGGGGGAACTCCAAATGAATCCCGTGATGGAAGGTCAGGTACACCAAATAATTCTGATTTACAAAATTTGGTCAGAAACCGATGAAACAGCAAAATGATCGCATAGAACAAATACCTCGTGTACCACCTATGATTAAAGAAGTGGATATTGATAAATATTTACAGCAACCTTGGAAGCCAAGCGCGGCCCCTCTGCCAATTTCTAAGAAGTTCAAAATGCCTGATATACCAAAATATGATGGAACAACTGACCCACGAGATCATGTAACTGCGTTTACAATGGGCATAAAGGGCAATGATTTAACCAAGCAGGAAATTGAATAAGTTTTGGTCAAAAAATTAGGATAAACACTCACGAAATGGGCATTAACATGGTATTCTCTTTTACCTGAAAACTCTATTGATTCTTTTGCTGAGCTTGTTGATTCATTCATAAAAGCACATTCGAGGTCTCGGAAGCTTGAGAAAAGGATGGAAGACATCTTTAAGGTAAAACAAGAGGATACTGAGTTACTCAGGGAATTTGTGGATAGATTTCAACATGAAAGGATGATGCTACACAAGTACCTGATAATTGGACAGCCATGGCGTTCGCAAGCAATTTAAATGAAAAGAGCCCAGAAGCCACGAGAAGACTTAAGGAAAGCTTATGAGAATTTTCTGCTATAACATGGAATGATGTGTACAACAAGTACAACACAAAGACGCGGATAGAAGAAGACACGGTTACACAGTCAAGGGTTGATGAAAGAACAAGTTCGAGACGATCAGAATCTGAAAAAAGGTCCGGTAAAAATAGGTACGAACCTTACATGGGACCTGCGGGACGGGATTCGCAGTCTAAACAAGAAAATGCACGGTTTGACCCTAGATCAAGGCACATAGATGCGGGTTCATCATCCAAGTCTTGAAAAGGACGAGATGCGCGAGACAGTGACGCTAACACGGGCTCAAGGATTGATGATTACAGTTTCAATATTAGCACTTCCGAGTTGTTAGTTGTTCTGAGAAGTAAGGGTGATAAGGTGCAGTGGCCTAAGAAAATGAGATCAAACCCGAGCAGAAGAAATCTAGATTTCTGGTGTGAGTTTCATAATGATCATGGCCATAAAACAACAGATTCTATATTATTACAAGGTGAAGTAGAGCATTTGTTAAAGCAGGGTTATTTAACTAACTTGTTCAGTGAGAAAGGTAAGCAATACTATATGGAGAATAGACAAAAACCTCAAACCTCTATATCCAAAAAGAATAGTCAACGTGATAAACGGGGGAGAAGAGGTTAATGGTGTGACATATACGACTGGAAAAAATCCATCAAAAATCACGGTTACTCATGGAAAGCGAGTTCGCCAGGTCTTGGATGAGGACAATATAACGTTTGATGATGCAGATGCGGATGGCTTGATAATTCCTCACAATGATGCGCTGGTAATATTTTTACTTATACATGATAAAAGGAAGCAAGGGTCTTTCAAAAATCAAGTAATTGAGGATGAGGTACACAAACTTTTAAAAATCGGTTCAATACGGGAAATAAAATACCCAAACTGGTTAACTAATACTGTGATAGTTCCAAAAGAATGAAAAATGACGGGTTTGTGTAGATTATACTAATCTAAATAAAGCTTGTCCAAAAGATTCATTCCCTTTGCCACATATAGATCAATTGATTGATTCTACCGCAAGTCATGAGCTGTTGCGTTTTTTAGATGCATATTCAGGTTATAATAAAATAAAGATGGATCCCCTAGATGAAGAAAAAACTTCATTTATTACAGACACGAGACTTATTGTTACGAAGTTATGCCCTTTGGTTTGAAAAACGCTGGGGCTACGTATCAAAGATTGGTGACCAAGATGTTTCAAGAACACCTGGGAAAGATTATGGAAGTCTACATCGATGACATGTTAGTCAAGTCAACTCAAGCGGGAGATCATTTTCAACACCTTTCGAGCACTTTCGAAATTCTTCGCAAATATAATATGAAGCTAAATCCAGAAAAATGTGCTTTTGGCGTGACTTTAGATAAGTTTTTTAGTTTTCTTATTTCTAACAGAGGTATTGAAGTGAATCTTGCACATATCAAAGCCATTGAGGAGAAACCTGACGTACTCACGAGCAATAAAGAGGTGCAGAGGTTAACAACTAATTCATATTACCATTTTATTTTCTTTCAAGCAAATTATTGAGGAAGTAAAGAATTTTTGGTTATAAATAACCTGATTTCTTCTAAAATTAGGCTTTGACTACAAATCCTATTTTTTTGTTAAACAATCACTATTGCTACTGAAAATACAGTCTATACGTTGTAAATGGACTCGTCATTTCAAAATGAAGCAGATATATTGATCTATTTTTAATCAGTCACAACTTAATATTGAAAATACTTAAAAATGGTATAGTTAATTAAAGGGTTAATTACACGAAACACCCTATATATGATATGACTTAATTTTGGATACACCCTCTATGTTTTAAAATAAAACACTTGCACCCCTTATGAGTTATATTTGTAACTAAGCATATATATATATATAAATACACACACACATATACACACACATATAATGAAATTAAAAAAAGGATAAATATTTATGATAAAAGTATTTGTTCATGCCTTTCATTTAAAAGAAAATAAATATTTTTTGAAATATATTATTAAAAACTCTTAAATAGGAAATTAACAAAAATAACATAATAAAATAACTGGAATTTTTATGTATTTAGAAAATATTTTTATCTTTCGAAACACTTCGATATGATAATGTTATCGCCTTTCCTAAAAGTATTTAAACCTTTTGTATAATTGATGTCGTACAGAAATGAAACCTCACTTAAATAAGTAAATTTAAGATAAAATTTAATTATAATTTTATTTTAAAATACATAGTTACGGTTCTAACTACCCATGGGGCACGAATATAGTTTTCATAGTATATGGGGTGTGAGTGTTTAATTTCAATATATAGATGGTGTATCCGAAATTAAGTCATATTATAAGGTGTTTCGTGTAATTAATCCTTAATTAAATTTACTTATCAATTGATCATGACCAAATTAAAGCAGCTTGAATTATCGATTAGGTGTTTACATTTTTATCTATCGATCTATATTTATTTATAATATTAAAAGTACAAATGCCCTTAGCGAAATGTTGTTCGCCTTTTTTACCCTTAAAAAATAGATTTCACATTAGACAAAATCGTAATTTCATTACCAACCTTTCTTGCGCTGAAATGTATAGTATCAACGGCTTTCCTGGTATCGGGGCTGCCAAAACTGGCGGCTTCATCAAATATGTTTTGATACTTTCAAAGGCATTGCTACAAGCTTGGTCCCACTTGAAAGGAACGCCCTTCTTCATGAGGCGACTGAATGGTTGGCACCTCCCAGCTAGGTTTGAGATGAATCTCCTAAGGTATGCTAGCTTTCCTTGCAGACTTTTTAATTCATGAATATCCCGAGGCTCAGGCATTTTCAGAATTGCATCTGCTTTGGCTTGATCAATTTCGATCCCTCGATGCCCGACAATAAAACCCAAGAACTTTCCGGAAGTAACTCCAAAGACGCATTTCAATGGATTCATCCTAAGCTGGTATCTCCGGAGCAACTCAAACACTATCCTCAAGTCTTTAAAGTAGTCTCCCTTCTCTCTTGATTTTACCACCAAGTCGTCAACATAACATTCGACATTCTTGTGGAGAAGATCATCAAAAATATTCTGCATAGCCCTTTGGTAAGTAGCACCAGCGTTCTTCAAGCCAAAAGGCATTACCTTGTAGCAATAAATACCCTTGGGGGTGCGGAATGCAGTAAGCTCTTAATCTTTTGGTGCAATGCGAATTTGCTTATAGCGTGACGAACCATCCATAAATGACATTGCCTCATACCCAGTAGTAGCATCGATCATCAACTCCGGAATAGGAAGCGGGAATTCATCTTTGGGACACGACTTGTTGAGATCCCTGAAGTCGACGCACACTCGAATCTGGCTATTCTTCTTCTTTACAGGGACAATACTTGAGACCCACGTTGGGTATTTAACTTCCCGAATAAATTCCGTATTAATGAGTTTGTTAACTTCGGTTTCAATCAGGGGAACCAAGTCCGGTCTAAAACGCCTTTGAGCTTGCTTAACAGGACGAGCACCACTCTTGACCGCAAGGTGATGGACTGCCACCTTAGGGTCCAAGCCAGACATTTCTTTGTAAATTCAAGCAAAGACATCCCTAAACTCCTTCAGTAACTCAATATAAGTGCTTTCTTCGTCAACTTCTAGTAAAGCACTTAGGTAGGTGGGTCTTGGTTCTTCATCAGTTCCAAGGTTAACTTCTTTTAAGGCATCAACCGTTGCCTTCACCACTTCTTCAAGTTCTGGGGGAGCATCTTTCGTATCTTCATCTTCTTGAGGGTCCCCCTCGTTAAAGGATATGTGATAACATGGTGAAACATCGTCCAATTTCTCATCATCCTCCATTAAAGATAAAACACCATGCTCGCTTTATGCAGTAACATGATATGAAGAACCCACACTTTCTTCGTCTTCATCACGTTCTTTAGTGTAGACCATAGTGTATGGCTTCAACTTTAGTACTTCATCACACGAAACATGACTTTTGTTTGTCGCTTCATTCTAGAAGGAACCAAACTTTGGAAATTTTTAGAGATCTTCTGAATTTTGGGCGAAGCGGGTGTTCTTGTATATAGATAATTTCTCTGGAACTTATTCCCCTTCTTTAATGGACCCAATCTCTCAAATATAGAAGTGCTGACAGTTGATTTTCCAAGTCGGTCAAAGACAGAAGGCCTGTTAGAAGCGGCAGATTCGTCTTCTACGGTGATATAATTACTACTCGCCCTCCTTATTGAGATGCGCACTGGTGATAGTTGCTTGTATCCCAAACCTTCACATGGTTGCCTCATTGCAGCTTCTGATGGAAGCTTCCCTAAATTTGACGGCTCATCGGGATTGTATCTAGCTTTCGCAAATAGCTTGTAAGCGTTAGGATCAAAACCTTCATCTGCTCGCTTTGTAGGGAGTGCCACATTCGGCAAACGATTTTGGGCTACAAACCTTGCAAGAGGCTTCGAGGACAACTTTACTGCCTCAATTCGTTTTACCGGAAGATTTAACTCCTTTAGCGTGTTGGTTTGGAGATTAGATGATTCACCCTCATCTTTCTTCCTTTTAGGGACATATTGGAGCTTAGGATTTACTTTCTTTCCATAATATGCAATATCCCCTCTATGGGATTTATTCATATTGGGTTGTACCTCCTCAGTAACGACTTTTGCTTTACCAATAGTCACCTCAGCTCTTTTGGTTATGGGCTCGTCATTCTTGCTTTTCATGCCATCATCAACCTTTAGCTCCTTCACAATGCGGTTCTTCAAGTAGAACTTTGCATCGGCTAAGTGTGACTCTGCCTTGGTGAATGGCTCATCATCAGCAACTATCTTCTTTACGACTTCACCCTCGTAGTATTTTAAACATTGATGGTAGGTAGATGGAACTACTTTATTCTCATGTATCCAAGGCCTTCCAAGCAAAACATTGTATGAAGTCTTCGCATCGATCACATGCAGCCATGCACTTGATTGCATATCTTCAATAGTGATTCCCAGCCTGATCGCGCCTATGGCTCTTTGCCCCCCTTGGTTAAATCCTTGGATCATCACACGACTTTCTGAGAGTTCGTTCATGGGAATACCAAGTTCTTTCACAGTGCGAATTGGCAAAATGTTCACCGAGGATCCTCCATCAACGAAAATTTGATTTACCCTTTCATCATGCATATAGCCGACCAGGTACAATGGGCGGTTATGAGGAGTGACACCTAGTAGAAGATCGCCACTTGTGAGCGTGACTTTTTCCTCACAAGCATTAACTTCTTGAGGAGTGGGCTCGATAAGCTTTTCCGAAGATGGTGCCAACGGTAGGTCATCACTCTTTTCTTCCCCTTCGTCAGTATGGCAACAAGAGGCATCAATACCTCCAAGGTCACTGGATGTTGTGACTTTTGAGGGTGGTGCACCTCAATTTTCGTTTTCTTTACATGCTTAATTGGGTTCCATCTCCTAGGTCTTTTCACCGTTATTTTCCTCGTTGGTTGTTCCATTGATCCTTTTCGTGGGCTCCTTTTGTGGTGACTACGACGAGTCACCAACTCCAACCTTCATCATCCTCAGGTTGACCGTCTTCAAATTTGTAGTTCTCTAGTAATTCTTCATCTTTACTTTCTTTAGAACTACATAATTCGTCTGGATTGAATGAGCAAATATGATAGAGACTTGGTTTGCGCTTTCTTTCTCATCTTCAAGCACGATCTTCTTTTCACGAGCCAAGTCCATAACTTTGTTCTTGAAGACAAAGCACTTCTCCAGAGGGTGGCTCACAAGTCGATGATATTTGCAGTAATTTGGGTCATCGATTTTCTCAACTTCATTTGGTCGCTTCATCTCCGGAAGCTCAATGAGGTTTAACTCGAGGAGTTCTTCAAAGATAGCTGGCACATCAGAATCCAAAAATAGGTACGTTTTCTCTTGCATTTCTTTTAGAGTCAACTTTCCACTTGGCTTATCTTGAAACGAAGTGGATTTCATACTCTGATTATTGCGCACCTTCATCGTGAACTTCACAAGTGATGTGTCGACATTCATAACTTCTTTATTTTCAGATCTTGGTACAAACTTGCTCCATTTTCTGACTTCTTGCTTGTCATCCCCTTTACGAGGTTCATAGATGGGCAGCCTTTCATTTCCAGCAGAGGCCATGCTCGATTCCATGTCATGGGCACGAGTTGCAAGTTCTTCAAATGTGCTAGACTTGATACCTTGCAAGATGTAGCACAATACCCAATGCATACCTTGGATGCACATCTCTATGATAGAGCTTCACTAAGCCTGTCTTTACAGTTGAGGCTTGCATTCCTCCAACGATTGATAAAGTCGATAACTGTTTCACTCTTCCGTTGACGAGTATTTGTGAGTTCCACCATGCTCACAGTGCGCCTTGTGCTATAAAAGCGATTGAGGAACTCTTGTTCTAGTTGATCCTAACTATCAATAGATCCTGCCTCAAGGTCTGTGTACCAATCAAAAGCATTTCCTTTTAGCGTGCGAACAAACTATTTGACGAGGTAATCTCCATAAGTCCCAGCGTTGTTGCATGTCTCAACAAAGTGCGCCACATGTTGGTTTGGATTGCCTTTACCATCAAACTGTTGAAACTTTGGGGGTTGATAGCCAACAAGCATTTTCAACATATCGATCCTTTCAGTGTACGACTTTGCGTATGTAAGGGAAGAATTGGTAGCAACTTCGTACTTGCTTTTAATAGTTCCTTCGATGAACTCCTTCAGTTGATCGATTGGAATAATCCATTCCGAAGAGACTGGAATTTCCTTAGTGGATGCAACTTGTCGTGGGGGAGCGTCAATCTCTTGAACTTTTGGGAGTTTTCCAGGTTCATGGGTGGATTCTTCTTCCATCAGGATTCCCACCCTATCTGTTAGCTTGTCGATTCTAGTATCTTGATTTTGCATGCACTTGGTCAAGCCAACGATCGCTTCCGTCAAGTTTGCTAACTGCTCCTCCACAGATGAAGTGTTTGTCACCATGGCTTGCATGATTGTCATGGATGATGGAGAGTAGCATGGATTTTCACACAGATTGATCCTTGATTGGCTCACTCTATGTGGTGTAAGTGGGGAGGATCTGTCGCTTGAAGCGTCATCATCTTCCTTCACAGCAAAGTGCGATCTTGATCCTTTTGAGGATGAAGATCCGAAAACAGGGGTAGATGCGGACGGCACTTGGGGTGCTTGTTGTCCTAAAAGAGCTTGCTTTGCTCCTCGTAACTGGTTCGTAGCTTCCAAAGGTAACTTTGAGTATGTTTTCCACATCAGCACAAACCTGGAATTAGCAGACTTGGCGGAAGTAGAACTGGAGTTGATTTTCTTGGAAGCCATTTCGTTGTTCTTGAATAAAAGTTGAGATGAGAGGTAGAGATTGTCCCACCGGGCATGCAAGAATTTGTAGACAATAAATTGCATCGAGAAAATTAAAATCAAGACTAGAAAATATTACAACAATCGTAGTATTTTATTTCGAATATTATGAGTGTACAATCTCTATGAATCCTTTGATTCTTCTTTTCAATATAAATTCAAGGGCCTTTGAGCTTATCTTGAACTTTAATTTGATTTATCCGTCGCGAACACTTTGATTGTTGCCACGAATTTTATCACGAACAAGTAGCCTTGATCTTGAACGCCTTGTATTTGATTTGACTTCGTTCTTGATCTTGAATACTTGAATTGTTCTTCGTTCTTGAGCGTAGACTTGGTTGCTTGAAGCTTGTAGAGAAATTTTCGGTGTTTGATCCACGAGTTCTCTCTTGCTTCTTGTTATAACTTCTGGTGTCTTTTTCTGGGTTATGGAGACCCTTATTTATAGTTGTGGAATGGAGGAGTTGTGATAAGAACAAACTCTTTCCGACCAATTAAATCGAAGTGTGGCATGACTACATTTGATTGGCCAGAACATGTCAGTTGCACACGTGGCGCGATTTCATTGGTCTTTTAGTGTAACTTAACATGCCTTGTCATTTTGACAAGTGGCACAATCTTATTGCCTCTTCCACTTGACTTGGCGTGCCACGTCATTTGACACGTGGCACCAAACTGGGCCTCTAGGAAGATGACATCATGGGCTTAATGAAGTGGACTCATCACTTTAGCCCAATTAAATGGGCTAGCCCAATTGATTAAAACTTATTTATTTAATCCATGTATATTAGACTTATATAATTAATTCAATTTACATTAGCACGTAGTATTTATTTGGACTAATATATCTTGAATTTAAAATATAATCCAAATTATTTTATGAATTTAATTTTAATAAAATTTATATGTCTACAAGTACTTTCTTCTTTTATTTTAGTGTATAATATACAAAAGTTTCATAGTCATACAAACGCATACCAATCCAAGATAGAACTCTTTGACCATAATGCTTACTCTCTATATGAAGGATCACGTTCTACCGGTAATTTTATTTTCTTTATTACATGAATTCGCTCTCAAAAATTAGTGCATGTTTCTACTTCAATCAAGAACAAACTATGAGATTTCGTATGCCTTCTTGCTTTTGTTGTATTATTTCTCCTTCTCCATACTCTGATATTATTGCATTGTTTAATAATACTTTCATAATCGCCATTGCCGCGCGAGAATATAAACCGTCTTTTTAGATGTATTTTAATTTGTTTTATTGATCACATAAATTTTCTTTCAGAAATAATTTTGCCTATCTTATTGGAGAGTAATTAAGCCAGCGTCTACAGTGTTAACCATTGTTCTTTTGAAAAGAAGATTTTATAAAAGTTTACAATCTTTCTTCATTTTGAGTCTTAGAGTTATACACCTTCAAGTAAGTGTGTAACGGGTCTATTGGTAATAACCAAATAATAGTCATCATATTTGCTTAAAGGTAATTACCAACAATTATAGTAGATAAATTGATGTTGTTGTTGTTGTTCTTCTTTTTAATCTTTATGTCTATTAAATTAAAATTCACAAACTTTGTCCTCATAATTACTGTAATAACATAAATTCACAAATTTTGTCCTTATTTAAACTATCTAAGAATTCTAAATATTTAAAAAACTTAAAATCAACTAAAATTTTACTAATATATTCTTTTTTTCTCATTTACATTATTTAAAATAAGTTTTGATTTATACATTAGATACAAACTCCTTAACACTTTGTGGCAGGCATTTAAACGGCTAGCTATTTTTTCACAAAAATATTTAATATTAATGGTAAGTCTATTAATTCACAATGCAAAAAGTGGTAAATATTTTTAAAAAATATTCTTATCGGAAGTACATAAATAGCAACTACATAAAGCTCTAATCACATCTCCACGCTAAATAAAATTGTAATTTAAGTTATTTCCCTGATAGGATTTTAAAGTCAACTAGATTTTAGGGTATAAATCTTTCCTTATTTAAACTATCTATGAATTCTAAATATTTAAAAAACTTAAAATCAACTAAAGTTTTACTAATATATTCTTTTTTTATTTAAATTATTTAAAATAAGTTTTGATTTAAACATTAGATACAAACTCTTCAACACTTTGTGGCAGACATTTGAACGGCTATCCTTTCACGAAAATATTTAATATTCACGGTAAGTCTATTAATTCACAATGCAAAAAGTGGTAAATCTTTTTAAAAAATATTCTTATCGGATGTACATAAATAGCAACTACATAAAGCTCTAATCACGGCCAAAGAAGGAAAACTGAATTTAATTTAATCCATATTCCTCAAAATCTAATGATTTGAATTGATTTCCTTACGAAAGATATGTTGGTGTAATTGTAATTTCTAACATTCAAGTGTAGTAAATTTTATTTGACTGAAAAATTGGAGGAAAAAAAAAATACAATAAGTACATATTTGACTGCCCATATGACTACAATAGGAAGTCACTAGGACAAATTACCTATTGATTTCACATTCAAAAACCTCTTTTTTTTTTTCGGTTTAAAATTTTCAATTATTTCTACACATGTATTGATATCACAATTATCTGTTCGTAAGATTTCATGGTTAGTTATTAATTATTGGATAGGATTTTGAAAGTTATTCAGTTCTCTTTCGAATAGGTTTTTACAGAAAAGTTGGATTTTCTTCTATTATAATTTTGTATTTGATATTTATTTATCTACTGAATATATTTGTTTGTTTTTTTATTTTCTTTTCATCTTTTCTTGAGCCGAGGGTCTATCGGAAACAACCTTTTTATTTTCTAGGTAGTAGTAAGGATTGCATACATACTATCATCCGTAGACTTGTGAGATTATACTGGGTTTTTTGTTATTGTTATTGTTGTAGATTGTTTTTTAATGTGCCATCATAATTCTTGTAAATTTTTTATTGGCATGATGACATAATCCTATTAGTTTATGATCTAAGCTTTGATTATTAATTTTAACTCCATGCTGCTTAGTATTTTTTATGTTCGTCTGTAACTTTATTCACATATTTGATATTTATTTACATATTGTTCTCATGCCAGTTTTAGTTGGATAAACTTTTTTGAGATCAAAATAAACAGACAACTCTAAAGAAGGGAATAAAACGGTGATAATTAACCTAAATTTTTTGCCCCTACATTCATTTTTTTTTATATTCAAAACCTCTAATTTTTCAGACTGTTTTCTAATTTTTTGCACCTTTGAAATTACAATAATTGAAAATGTAATATAAGCAAAGGTTAGTATATATGGAAATTATTACAAATGTATCAATGCTAAATTGATAAGGAAGAAATACAAAATCAGGATGAAGCATACGCAGTCAAACACATTGTTCTTGTCCATATATTTAGGCACACGTGCAACGCACTTACACTAAACTAGTACAATAAAATAATATTTGGAAAACTAATATAAACTTGTGATATGACAAAGGAAATCCCGTACTACCAGTGGAATTATTACGCACAGTTGAGCAGAGCAAGATCACAAAGAGAGGAAGGCGTTGATAATCAGTTTGTGGTTTGAATGAAAATAATAGAGATTGTTTTGGGCTGCGGCACCATAGGCCCATTTACAGAATTACCAACTGGAGGCTCATTCAGAGGGCCGAGTTTCAATTGAGCATGGTGCCAATTAGAAGAATTAACCCTAATATCCGTCCATCTAATCTCATAAACTAACAATAGCTGATGGATATATAATATATATATAACTATGAATAATCAATGTATAATTTCTCTATACCGGCTAGAAAAAATAAACATAAAATTTGGCTGACTATTTGTATAACAATCCCTTGCAATTAACACTTACATTTCAGGTCAGTCGAGATGGCCCAATAAGATCTTGGGAATTTGACACTGTATAGTCGCTTTTAAAATAATAGTCGAAACAATATGTATATATTTTGTGTATATATATATATATATATATACATTCTGTATGTTATATACAAAAATTATACAAATTTTATACTCTTTTCCGGCTACTGAATATAAATAATTTCTGGTACGGGCAAAAAATGAAGAAAGCCCAAAAATTTTACAAGTCGGCTGATATACATAAAATGTCCCCTTTTTAGGCCAGTGTTTAGATTTAATACCTATTTCTAAAAGTTGTACAAATATAATTCATTTGGCATTTTGTCTTCCGGATAATGTTAGACTTGGGTCTAATGTTTGTTAGCATAAGATTAGACTATGGTCTAAAGTTTGCAATACAAAAATTTTAAGTCGTGGTCTAACGTTTTCCCATGATGTTTTGAGTTTGCTGAAAAAGAATCTTAAGGCTGTGGTCTAAAAGGACCATCATTTGGAGGAAAAATTAAAAAAGGGACAATTAGCAGAAATTTCACAGTTCTTCAAAACTACAGCAAGTGGTTTACTCTAATAAGATTATGATCCAGTTAAATGAACAAGCAACGGGCGCACTTGGTCCCAAAGTTTTCAAAATAAATGTGTTCTGCAGTAGAGAGTATTCACCATAGAACATGTTACATGCGTAACTTCATTTCTTTTTAAGCAATAATTTCAGAAATATGACACTTTTTTGGTTGGTCTTTAACTTTTTATCCTTGTTTACCTCATGAGCAGAAGTTCAAGATCAAAAGTTAAAAATATTATCCATCGCCAAGCGAAAAACAATATTTGTTCAACTTGAAGTTTTGCCCACAAAAATTCAAGACCGTCTATTTTGAGGGTTATTTGTGTACTGCTTCACCCGATTGTTTGTACTATACGGCTTTTTACGCCATTTTTATATTTTGGTTGTCTCCCTAAACTCAGTAAGTTAAAGTAGCTATATGAATTTTTTTCTTTTTGCAGACAAATTTTAACCCAGAGAGCAACGAAGACAAGACTTTAAATAATGACCGTAAAAAAAGTCAAATTGTGATAAATGTACCTGCAAAGGAAGAGAGCAGGAGTGTAATTATTGTAATCTCTAGGTATTTTTTACCCAAGCTTTTCTTGTAAAAGTTATTCTTTCTCTTTTCTTGGGGGTGGGTTCGATAATTTCACTCTAGCTAGCTGGAAAAAAGATCTCTAGAAACTGCTTTCTACCTAATTTCTTTAGACTTTCCAATTTGAATTACTTGTTGAGCTGCATAAAATCTGGTTTTAAAGTGACAAACAAATCTCCCAGTTTGCCTAAAACAAATATCATTGAAGTGTGAATCTGATCCTAAAATTGTATGTTGATATTCTTATTTCTACATATATATATATATATATTTCTGAGCATCGGAATAAGTCAGGATTGAGAAAAATTCTCAAAATTCCACTGACAACCAATAAGACTAAACGAAATCAATTGCTGACCGTGAGCTTAAATCTTTTTTCACAAAGAAGCTTCGAATAAGGTTTTGAACTTGAAAGCTACATGTGTTGAAAACTCAAGAATCGACTGCTTCAAGTCAAATTAAAGCTAAATGTTTAGTCTTTGGGTTTAAACATTAATTGGTGCATCAAATGGAAATAGGGAAAGAGACAGTAATGGAATAATTAAGGCAATTGTAAATTTTAGGGAAAGAAAAAGTGGGATGGAATAATCAAGTATCAAATCTTAGATTTTTCTCTTCTTCAAAGAATTGAAGGGTCAAATCCTTTTCAAGCTAAGGGAATGTCAAAGAAGACACTTGTTGATATAAATGTATCAGTTTGAGGGAGGTCCTAATTGGGGTCACTTTCTTGCATCTCCAAGTGTCTAAACGCCAAACCGATCACCCTCATGGTATTTCATCTGGTAGTTAATCAGCTACTTTATATATATAATAATTCACGATAATAAAGCTATTTTAAATATATATATAACTTTGTCGATAAGAAGTCTATTTGGTAATCCAGTAATAACATAGTTGTTATGTATATTACCATTTATTTACCTACGACAAGTTAATATTAAACTTCGAAATGGGCCTTGGATGGCATACTTGTGACAAGACTTAATAAGTGTCACGCTTAATTTCAAAGGAAAAATGACGCTTTATAGTCACTCTCAAAATATTACCTCAAAAAATATAAGTATATTTTTTTCTATATATATAGATACACATACTGCACAAATTTTATACACTTTTGCGACTATTAAATATAAATAGTTTCAGCCACAAACTAAAACTCATTTTTGCCCTAATTCAAACTCAATAGCAGACCCATAGATGAAGTATTCGATCAGGGGCACTGAAAAATTACTGCATACTGCTCCCTCACGAAACATTGAGGTAATTCATAACTGTAACGGTTCAACCTCATGATTACAAGCTAAAGTTTAGCTATAGGCTTCTGAAATATTTAGATAATCGAAGTTTTTACGTGCTTTAATTATTACTTCTATCCATTCTTTTCATCTTTATTTTATTCCCTTTTGCTCCCTACTATTATCTTCAAGTCCACATCTTTTTCGTGGATCCCTAACTAATCATGAAGCATCATGGACTGAATGAACATAAAATGGATATGGTTGGTCCCATGCACAAAAACAAGAATATGTTCCCTTTTATTTCTGCTCAGGATAATATTGATTCTTTATATCAAACAAATTCCACAAAAAAAAAAAAAAAAGAATGCCATACTTGTGGAAAATACTCGTTCAAAGTCAAGAGTTTTATGTTGTTGACGCCTATATATAGTAAGTTATGGATGAGGCATTGGCATCATCAATCAGAAAGTAGAATGTCAGAATTAAGGAAGAGAGGTCTTGTATGAAAATAAAGAGCCTACTTTGATAGCCAAGGATGACTTGCCTAAAACCTTAATTTATGTAGGGTTTTAAGCTTCAAATTAAAAGGCTTATAATCCTACAAAATGGTATTGTAGGCATCATCCGAGGCTTTCTAAGAGGCACTTATTTTTCATGCAAGACCTTCTCTTCCACAAATATGGTGTAAAAAGATCAAAGAGAAGACAGTAAAGAGAGATCTTGTGTGAAGATAAAGAATCTGCGTTGTAGCCAAGGATGACATGCCCAAACTCATATTGTGGATGTATTTAAAAGGCGAGCTGTTAGTTCTAGATTATGTGTTTTGGGCAGTTGTCCGCGGTTACCACCGAAGGTTCTTTTTCTTGTCATGCAAGTCCTTCTCTTAAGTGAAAGAGGCAAAAGTTTGTTATTATTATTCTTGTATTTTCCTTTAAATTTTGTCTAGTCTTCTGCCCATTTGTTCAAAACCAGAGTTTTTAGCTTTAAGATCGCGCTTTTTAGTTTATGTGTACGTAATGAAATATTCTAAACTCTATATCTACTGATTCTGTCATTCCTATGGTTCGAAGGATTCACCAAGCTATAGGGCAATTAGAGTAGACATGAAGTAAGAGCTCGTGTGTGCTACTCTTTTTTTATTTTTGTACTTATATTAATAATAACAAACTAGGGTACCTGACCCGTTGCATTGTCGCTAATCCATATGCCTCGATGGGCTGAAGTTATGCCTTCTAAGGCACTTTCATTGCCTAAAGAACATGCCAAATGAACATCGGCTTTTTTCGGGGAAGAGAAAAGGTCTAGTCAACTAGGATGCCATACATCGCCGAATTGTATAAGCCTATGTGATAATCTAGTTATTCGGCAATGTAGCATCCTTTATAGTTGACCAGTGAATCAATTAAGAATAACTAGAATCATGTATTTATAGCAACAAATCTCATCTGCAAATTTAAAAATCGTGGCTAATACATAACAATAGCCACAGAAATTAGAATTTTCTAGCTATTTACAAAATTCGTAAAATTTGCTAGCCACGGAAATTAACTTAGATAAGGCTAATTTCTTATTTTTGCTATAAATACTAACAATTGTAGCAATAATTGCCTAAATAGCTAAAAACTTATTGCTATAACAAAATTGCGTAGCTAATTCATACGTTTTACCCACACATTAAAAGTTAATATAGCAATACTAACCTTTTAGCCACAATAAATTATTTAAAATAAAATACTGTAGCTAAAAAATTACATTTGCTTTAAGTTATAAATTGTAGCCATAGGTAAATGATATAGCCACGAATTTAGTGTTATGATAAAATATTGTAGCTAATTGTTAGTTTTTGCTAGAACTGAAAGTTACTGTGGCAAAAGTAACCTTTTAACCAAAAATAAATTATTTAAAATAAATGTAATGACCCGGCCGGTCGTTTTGAGAGTTGTAGCCCAGTTCCCTCATTTACTGTTCATTTTGTGCTTTAT
Organism: Nicotiana knightiana; assembly: GCA_005239525.1. Taxonomy (NCBI): domain Eukaryota; kingdom Viridiplantae; phylum Streptophyta; class Magnoliopsida; order Solanales; family Solanaceae; genus Nicotiana; species Nicotiana knightiana. The sequence continues at coordinate 174,985 of ML423838.1, forward strand.
AGTTGTTACGTGACTTGCCGGGGTAGTCGGTTCGGGTCCGGAAGGAGTTCGTAATGAGTTGAGACACGTGGTCTCATGGTTGACCGGATGTCGACTTATGTGTAAACGACTCGGAATAGAGTTTTGATGGTTCCGTTAGCTCCATTGGGTGATTTCGGACTTAGGAGCGTGTCTGAATTGTGATTTGGAGGTCCGTAGTGGAATTAGGCTTAAAATGGCGAAAGTCAAAATTTTTGGAAAGTTTGACCGGGAGTGGACCTTTTGATATCAGGGACGAATTCCGATTTTGGGAGTTGGGGTAGGTCCATAATGTCATTTGTGACTTGTATGCAAAAGTTGGAGTCAATTGGACGTGAATTGATAGGTTTAGACGTCGTTTGTAGAAATTGGAATTCTTTGGTTTCAATAGTCTTGAATTGGGGTGCGATTCATGTTTTTGATTGTAACGACCTGATTTTTCATTTTGTGAATTAGTGTCTCGTTCAGCGACTTAAGGTCCCAAGCAGCTTTGTTATATGTATTATGACTTGCGTGTGTGGTCGAGTTTGATTTTTGGAAGGTTCAGATTTTAATTGGAAGAGCAATCCTTAATTTTTGAAGCTTAAATGAAAAAAGTTGACCGGAGTTTGAATTTTGATAAAATGACTCCGAAATATGATTTTGATGATGTCAATAGCTCCGTATGGTGATTTGGGGCTTAGGCGTATGTCCGGATGTTGATTTGGATGTCCGTAGGTTGTTTCGACATAAATTGGCGAAAGTTGGAAAATGGAATTTGAAAGTTTGACCAGTAGTTGACTTTATTGATATCGGGGTCATAATCTAATTCCGGAGGTTGGAGTAGTTCCATAATGTCAATTATGACTTGTGTGCAAAATTTGAGGTCAATCAGACTGATTTTGATAGGTTTCGGCATCAGATGTATAAGTTTGAAGTTTTAAAGTTCATTAGGCTTGATTTAATGTGCAATTCATGTTTTTAGTGTTGCTTGATGTGATTTAAAGGCTTGACTAAGTCCATATGATGTATTAGGAATTGTTGGGATGTTTGGTGAGGTCTCGGGGGGCCTCTGGTGAGTTTCAAATGGGTGACAGATCAATTTTTGAACTTGGAAGACTGCTGAAGAATTTTTGGTGCCCAACTTTGGTTTCCTTCTTCGCGTTCACGAGAGAGATTTCGCGTTCGCGAAGGGTAACTGGGAGACAGGCGAGGGTTGTTCTTCGCGTTCAGGAAGTCCACGCTTTCGCGAAGGTGTAAGGAGTTGTTCATCGCGTTCGCGTATAAGGGGCCGCGTTCGCGAAGGCCTGGACTCAACATGCATCGCGTTAGCGTGGGACAACTCGCATTTGGTTAGAAGAAGAAGAGGTAGCTGGGACCCCACATATTTGGTCTTTGCGTTCGCGAAGGGTGTCTCGCGTTCGCGAAGGGTAGTGTCAGTTAGGCACCTCATTCACGAGTTTGAGCCTCGCGTTCCTGAAGAAGGCTTTGGGGAAACATACGGATTTGTGCTACGCGAACGCGAGGAAACTTCTGTGTTCGCGAAGAAGAAAAATACCTGGGCAGAATTAAAAGTTTAAAAAACAGGGGGTTTGAGTTCATAACACAAAAATTGACTTAGGAGATCGGTGGGAGGCAATTCTTGGAGAGATTTTCACGTGGGTGTCTGGATAAGTGTTCTACATTCGAAAGTGATTATACATCATAAATCCATGGTTATATTCATCGTTTTATTCGAGTTTTAATGGAGGAAATTGAAATTTTTACAAAATCTATCAAAATCGAAAATTTTAGATTTGGAGGTCGATTCATCATCGGAATTTGATAAAATTGGTATGCTAGAACTCGTACCGAAATGGGTGTTTCGAATATGTGAAAATTCTGTCGGGTTCCGAGATGCGGGCCCTGCATTGACTTTTGGTTGACTTTTCAATGAAATATTTTAAGTCAATGTTTTATTATACGAAATTGTTTCCGATGAATTTTAATGAAGTTCTACAACTAATTTGGATAGATTTGAGTTGTCTGGAGGTCAATTCAAGCAAGACAGCAATTTTGGAATATCTGCATAACTTCAAAAAGTTAAGTATCTTGTCTAACCTTGAGTGAGGGAATTACTCCTTAGGCATTGAGTCTTATGTGCCATTTGTATAATGTGAAAGCCGTGTACGGGTGGTGGCGAGTACGTACTCGGGCTTATATGTGCAAATTTTATTAGTTTAAAGTCTTAGGACTTTTTATGTATTACATTAGAAATTTGCTGGCACTTATTAATCCTTATTTGTAATGCCTCATCCTCTGGTTGTTGAATTTGTTTTTATATGATAATTTGGGGTGATTGCTTTGATTTTTATGTGAATTTCGCGTGCTTGTTGAGTTGACATTTCCTTGAAATAATTACATTATGGATTTTCCATCTGCAAATAATTAATTAAATAAGTTTAAAAGGAGGCATCAATCTATTTGCCAAAAATTTGGATTAGGGAAGGTGTTGTTCCTTGATGAATTACTTTCCAATTCATGTTGCTGAAATTGGTATTGAGTTATAAAGGCCGTAATCATGTTGAGGCAAAGTGTTAAATTTTGAAATATTATTCTGTTGAGTTGTTCACTCCCGGATATTTTTTGTTAAGATTTTTGTGCACATTATGGTCGAGTCATGAGCTCTTTATTGTGGAAAATAATGTATCGTTGCATTCTATGGCAAGTTATAATATTTGAGCACTTGCGGTGCAATTTGTGATATGTTTTAATATTTGAGCACTTGAGGTGCAATTTATATGTGGTGATATTTGAGCATTTGAGGTTCAATTTATAACGTGTTGTGATATTTGAACACTTGAGGTGCAAGTTGTGTTATGCTGTGATATTTGGGAGCTTGAGGTGCGATTTGTGAAATATTGTGATATTGATACACATGCGGTGATATAAGGTCAGGGTGTTGAAACGCATGCGGTGAGATAAGGTGGGCTGATACGCGTGGCTAGTAGGGGAACTACTAGAAGTCATGCGGTGTGATATGGTGGGCTAAAACACAGGATGCTATTTCAGGAAAAATAATTTTTAAATACTAAATGTGAAGGCTCCTGCGGTGATATAAGAAAAGATTAAAATTTATTTATTATTTGGGACTACGAGGCGGTACCTTGAGAGTGCTCTTTGTTGATATTTCTCTATGGCGGCACTTGCCTTTGGTTGTTTTGTTTTTCCATGATATGTAAATCCTTGTGTCCTTCCTTGATGTATTATTTGATTTTATTAAGTGTTTTGAATTCCTTGTTGTATTGTGTTGGCTTTGGATCTTTGTACAAGACTCTGAGGATTTGTGTTTCTGGTTTTTAATGGTTTTTGATGTTTGAGTTGTTTTGATTAAAAGAAATTGCTATTATGTTTTAAATTTATAATTTACATCCAAATCAGTAGCTAGATGCTAAAACTTGTAAACTTACTTTATTGTAAATAAATTGATCCTGCGGATCTTATATACATTGGTATTTTGGTACGTGAGCTATCCGTGCAGTTGTAACAGAAATGTGGGCACGAGGTTGTCACGACCCAAATTTTTCTCCGTTGGGTATCGTGATGACACCTAGACTTAGGGACTAGGTAAGCTAACATAATCTTAATCATTTTTGGAAAAATTACAAAATTTATCCTTTAAATAATTACAAGAGTTAATTGATGATTTCATTTTTTTAATTCACTCGTTAACTAAATTTTCTTTTCAATTAAATAAAAAACTAGAATTAGAGCTAATTAATATATTATTTAGTATTTGATTTAATTAATGACGAAGATACGATTAATTGACATAATGTAGAAGTAATAGTTAAATTATCAATTAATCATTTATCTAACAAATTATGAAGTTGATGGGTTAGGAGTACTAATTTAATAATTTTATTCTTAATTAGTTTATAATTTGACAAAAATAAGGTTAGAATTAATTATTACTTTTTGAGTTAATTGGATTTAGTGTTAATTGAATTAATTAAAAGCTTAATTGACCCTAGAGGTGAAAATCGGACCTGGGCTAATATAGCCCAGGCCCAAAATTCATTCTCTACAACCCATCTAAATACCCAGCCCAATTACCCCATAACCCGGCCTGCCCTCCACTACCCAAATGACCTCGTTTCATTTGAAAGAGCAAATCCCAACCGTTGATCATGATAGATCGAACGACTGGGAACCCCTCTCACACCCACTACAAAACTGTCCTAACACACCCTTACCTCCCTCAGAACTCACCTCCCAAACACCCACACAGACCATCTCTCTCATCTGTCTCTCTAACCCCTTGCAAACCCTAGCCGCCTCAATTCCCCTCACCAGTTTCTGTCGCCTTCCGCCACCGGATCTCTACCAATCGACCCCAAACTCTCACCCTACAACCTTATCCTCCCCCTTAATCCCATCCCACAACTAGTTTCCCAAAAAAATCGCCCAGTTTTGACCAATCTCAGATCTGAAAATCCAAAAGGGGTGACTTCCTCTATGAGTTTATTCCAAGACCTCTAGTGGTTCACATTTGCATGAGTCGATAGCGCTTGTTGAGTGATATCGATTCATGTGGGTTTTGACCATTTCCACGCTCGTCCGAGACCGGTCAAGTTCCGGCAAGTCGTCGAAATCCGTCCAAAATCCCTTCACTGGTACTCCCCCTTTTCTTTTAGCTTCTCCCCTTAAGTTTTCAAAGAAAATCAGAATATGTGTGTTTACCGTCTGTTAATTTGGTTAATATGTCTTTGTTTTCGTCTATGATCTTCATTAATATGTTGTTGCTCTCGTTTAGTATTTGTTTGTTCTGCCCGATTATTTAAATGTTTGAATACATGAGTTGATTATGTAACAACCATTTTAGGTCTAAATCGATTAACTTGAATTATGTATACATTTTTTAAATATATATTTGATATTGATGCCCTAAATTCAAGTCTTGTTTAGGATTCTGCTTGTTCTCTGAAGCTGATTGTTAGCCATGGTCTTTAATTTATTGTTGTAGATTTTGTTTGATTACTTGTTCAAAATGCGATTTTGTTCTGTTTGGACCCTCTCACCTGACTGCTACCCCTATCCCAACTGCGTACATGTCATGTGTATCTAAAATGGTGATTAATTAGTTAACTAACTTAAAACTTGACTTGGTTAGCTGCTAATCTTAATCTAACTTTGGTTAGTCATTTAGAGTTAATTAACCAAGTCATTAGGAATCTGATCATGCTTGATGCTTAAAAGCAGGATAGCTGATTTGTGACTTCACTTAAGATTAAAGTTAATCATTCAGTTAAGATAATCAACTAGATAAGCTTAATAAAATTGTTCGAACAAATTAACTTAGATAGCTATTGATTTTCAGAATAAGTCTTTTAATCAGCTAAGTTTCAATTGATTAATCAAGTTGATTCAACTAACCTAAGTATAAAAATCAAGATTAGTCTCAATTGAGCTTAATTAAACTGATGATTAGTCAACCTAAACCTAGGTAACTAGTATGAAATCAACTCTAGGTACTTAATCAATTAACCTTTAACTAGTTTGACTCAACCATAGTTAAGAACAACTAATAGTTGACTAAAGAACATAACTACGGTTAACTAACCAAAGTTTAAATAATACCCAAGTAAGTTTAACACTGATAACCCAATGGTAAATTCAGGGGCTCCAAGGGGAACAATAGGTAATGTTGAGTTAGGAAATCAGTTTTTTTTAAGGGTAAAAAGGTCTTTTAATAGGTAGGAAAGTTCTAGAATAGGGGGCAACTGTCCCAAAGATAAGGTTGACAGCTGCCCTATGCACTATTTTGTACTATTTCAGCCTTTTGGATGAGGAATATGCCAAAGCATATCCCATCCTTGAGCTCCCTATAAATAGACTTTCTTTTTACATATTCTAGACTTCTTTTTTGAACCTTGGGGGCCCTGCTGAACATTTGGATACAGAAATTTCATATACACACATAGTAGAAACCCTATACTAAAAGAACACTCGATTAGGTATGGAGATATCTGAAAAATCTGGTTTTCCTCAGTCTTGGTATTCTTGAATTTGGGTGGTAGCTGACTGGTTTTTCTGGGTTTCAAAAGTTTATCCGGTTGAAATCTGTTTTCTTGCTGGTCTTGCTTCAATTTCTGATTTTTCAAGCTCTCACTTTCTAGGTTTCTCTACTGCTGGTCTTGTTGCCTGTTAGTTGCTGTGTTGATTTCTAGTTTTTTTAGCATCTGACCTTTATTTGGTCAAGTCCCTTTTGCTATTTTACTCTTAAAAGGTATGTATTAAATCATCTGCTCTTAATGAAATATTGAACTGGAATCTTCTTCTTCTACTCCCTGCTTAAACTAGCTGTTCTTGATGAATGAGGTTGTTTCTTTTGCTTTATGTAAATGTGATTGTATAGATGTTTATCAGCATGTTAATGAACCCGTGAGTGTGATAAATATTATTTTGTTGTTGGAATATTCTGTATATCTCAGACTAAAGGTATATAAATGTAGTTGATAATCGTAGTTCTACTTTCCAAAAAGGGTTGCTCTAAGGTGTAGAATCTGACCTTCTCTATGGTCAGGTTCTCTCTATAAGTGTGCAAAAATATGCTTTCAATTGAGTCTCTTTGGTCCATAAAGAGATTCAATAAGCAAGTCTCTAGATAAGTTAGTATTAGCGCTGGGGTAGATGAATTTGACCTGTTAATGGTCAAATTCACCCCATGATAGTGCACAAAAGTAGTATAAATGGCTGAAATTCACCCATTAAAGGGTATAAAAAGTATGTAGTTAAAAGGGAATTAGAGTTGAGGAATATGAACCTCTGAATGGTCAGATTCATCCTCTAAAAATACCTAAATAAGAGAAGTTTCTATATAGATTAGAGTTATGTTAGTATCAGCACTAGGGTAGAAGAATCTGACTTTTTAATAGTCAAATTCACCCATTGGTAGTGCATAAACAGTAGCCTAGGGTGCTGGAAATCACCTTTTACGGATATGAAGTGGGTAATTAAAAGGCTCCTTAGAGAAAAGAATCTGAATCCCTCAATATGATTAGATTTATTCTCATAAAATGCCTAAATGACCAAGTCAAGGAATAAGTATGGAATGATGGTCCAAGGCATGAAAAAAATGACATTTTGGAGTTGAATTTGATTTTTTTTATGGTCATATTCATGCCAAGAGAATGCATAAATGATTCTTCCATTTAGTATAGTTAAGCATAAGCGTTATCGGGATTAGAATTGACCTCCTCATCGTCAGTTTGGTTCTGATGGATGCATCACCTAATTAATTGGGGTGTTCTACAGATTACAAAGGAAGGCTCAAATTTATGGCCTTTAAGGAGTTCAAGTCAGTAAATCAGTTGAAATTTTCATTTAGTTTTCTTTTCTTCCGGAAAATGTATAGCAATAGTCAAGCTGTAATTCTTCTGTATCTATTTTTCAGCATCATTTTAATGTCATTTAAACTGGACTGTATATTCATTTTTTAGGCCTTTAGTTTATAATGTTCATACTGATCTCTAAGGCAATCCCTTGGAATTTCTAATCTAGTCCTAATATAAGAAGTAATACAGTGCTGATAGGTGTTTAATCAAAAGAAGAACGTGTATTTTCTTAAATCAACATGCATGAAACTTTGAATGAATATTTACTGGATTTTTTTTAGAAAGCATTCGCTTAAAAAAAATCAGTCATTTTCAATACAAGTAGAAATTAGTAATATTATTTCCAGTTCATTTCATATCTCGAAAATGTCTTCTGAAAATCAACAGGGGAACACTTCGAATACGTTCTGGTTTTAGAAACACGGGACTAGGTTATTATTAATAAATCTGCCTGTGTTTATGTTATTTCAGAAATTACAAAGGCCCAGGAAATAAAGTGATTCTAGCTTAAAATTCAAAGAAGAAAATCAGTAGATAATGTGTTTTATATATTTGTGTATATGATATTTTTCTTAATGAACATAATTGATATCATTTAGCATATTAGAATGCAAAAAACCTTTAAGATTTGATGGAGAACCGAATTTCCTAACTAGTAGTCCTCTTGCAAAAAATAGTCACAATTAGGATGGCCCAAGGTGTTACAAACGGGGCTAAATGAGGCCATAGCCCATAAAACGCTGTCTTTAGACTAATGTACACCATTTTCAGATGATATTATGGGTAAGATGATACTTTTGGTTCGAAACTTGATAAAAAATCGATCGTTACCTCAAAAAGTACCATAAACTACATTCAGGAGTGACAACTCATGCCCCCGACCCTTAACTCCAAAAAACTAATAAAAATGTACATAGCAATCACGGGTGCATTTCATGTGACATGTTTTCCATGTGTTCAAAAATAACAAGTGCACGACATCGTGACTTGTCTAAGATAAATCCATAAACGTCTTAATTGATCTTAAAACCAAAATGCTCCTTCAAATAGAAAACATAAAGAATAATCAAACATCGCCTCAAATAGGCACTATAAAACCGTCTTGACCATAGTCTTGACTATGTAATCTACACTCGGGTGCGGCAACTCATGTCCCCGTCTTCAACTTCAAATTATAATAAAAATTATATATTGTAATTGCGGGTGCATTTCATGTGGCGTAGTTATAATATGTTCAAAAACAAACAAGTGCACGCCATCGTGACTTGTTTCAAGATAATTTCATAAATATTTATAAGTGGTTTAAAAAGGCTAAATGCACAATGGTTTTAAAACACGTAAATAATTAGATAATTAGGCCAAATATTAATAGTTAAGCGACCGTGCTAGAACCACGGAATTCGGGAGTGCCTAACACCTTCTCCCGGGTTAACAGAATTCCTTACTCGGATTTCTGGTCGCAGACAATTAAAACAGAGTCAAAATTTCCTCGGTTTGGGATTTTAAAATAAAACGGTGTCCAGAGCATCGTCAAAAATCCGGGTGGCGACTCAAAAAACTAAAATAAATCCCAAAATCTGAATAATGTCACTTTAATTGAAAAAACTCCCTTATTACCCTTCATTAATCCGAGGTAGTGAAAAAGGAGGTGTGACAGTGCTCAGTAAGTATCAAGACTAACCTCGGTGAAGTAGTGACGAGGACTAGTCAAGACACCACCGATCTAATAAGTAAAAAGTCAAGATATATAAATGACCGATCCAAAATATCTATCTAAAGATTTCTCAATGTAATTAACGATACGATCGAATAATGCCGAAGAAAATTCAATAATCACGATCAACGGACCGCATAATAGAAATACGCAAAGAGAATGGAAAGGATGCACTCGAATGACGGGAACTACAACCCAACAAAAACACAAGCAACACAACACTACATCAATTTATTCATGTCAGACCTTAGCCAATGACTCAATAAAACTGGTCAAACTTTCGAGTGAAAACCTTTAAATTGTGAGTTCATTTTGAAAACTTTAAAGATATAATCATTTGGGAATAGAGAAATTTCTTCTTTGAAACATACTTTCTCTGAATGTATATTTATTTATTTATATAAGGAGAAATCTTTATAACATAGTCTCTTTAAATAAGGGGTGTTCAAATACACTTTTTCAAATACTGCTCTTTCAAGTATCATCAATATACGTGATGTTCAAAATATATTTTTTCAAGTACTGCTCTTTCAAATATCATCAAAACACGTGATATTCAAAATATATTTTCCCAAGTACTGCTCTTTCAAATATCTCAAAATACGTCATGTTCAAAATATCCCAAGTACTGCTCTTTCAAATATCATCATTCTGCAGGACAAATGTTTTTCAAATATACTTTCAAAAAGAAGTCCGTTAGACATAACTTTTCCTGGAGATAATTGCTTTTCAACTATACTTTTCAATATATATATTTATATCGTTCGATTCAAATCTCCTCAATCATAAACTACCGGAACTCAGTCCGCCACTTAGAATCTGTCATGTAATGCAGTACAAGGGAAAAACTCCCGGATCTCTGTCCGTAGTCCCAATTTAAATATGCGATGCAGTACAGGGGGAAAGCTCCCGGATCTCTGTACGTAGTCCCAATTTAAATATGTGATGCAGTACAGGGGGAAAGCTCCCGGATCTCTGTCCATAGTCCCAATTTAAATATGCAATGCAGTACAGGGGGAAAGCTCCCGGATCTCTGTTCGTAGTCCCAATTTAAATATGCAATGCAGTACATGGGAAAACAACCAGAATGCGACAGAAACAACATATATGCCACAACCGGTGCGAAAGCAAACAAGGCCGAATACAAAGTTCGATGAGCAAATCAATACAAAGACTTAAATCAAAAAAGTGATAACAACTCGCTCATGAGAAGTAGCCACTGAGAGGGATGCCAAAAACAAAGAGAGACAACATAACAAGGGGAAAACAGGACAAATATAACAACGATTCTATACATTCAAGTTCGCAACCAAGAAACCAAATCATCCCGGCAAGGGAATCATCTATAACCAATCTAACTTAGAGAATTAGATTCACCGAATAAACTTAGTTTGAACAATGCTCAGTAAATAGGCAGCATATGAAGGAAGACAACATAACGGTAGGAAAAACAAAGTCTTTATTTAAGTCAATTAATATCATAAAAGAAACAAGGAATGCTAGGCAAGTACTTCTAACTTGAACAAGAGGAGATGAGATTAGGAATCAGGATTTTAGATATAACAAGTTCAATTCATATATGGAGAACATAAGGACCCAAAACTCCCTAAAGGGCGATCTATTTGCAAATAAGTTCGAGAACACACTCGTCATCTCGCGTACGCGGACTACAATCAACATAGAAGACTCAATCCTAAGGGGTAGTTCCCCCACACAAGGTTAGGCAAGATACTTACCTCAAAGACGACAACTCGGTACTCAAAAATTGACTTCTCGGGCGGGAAGACCTCCGGGCGGCTCAAAATCAACTAAAACAACTTAAAAATACATATAAAATGTATAAGGAACGATTCCGAATAATAAAGTTTCAATCTTCGCAAATTTATAAAAATCGACCAAAAAGTCGAACCCCGGGCCCCCACCTCAGAACCCGACAAATTTTACAAATTTCGATTACCCATTCCGATACGAGTTCACCCATACTAAATTTATCCAATTTCGATAATATTTGGTCATTCAAATCATGAATTTTCATTTTTGAAGTTTTCTTTCAAAACCCACAATCCCCTCAACCCAAAACACAATTTAAATGATAAAATAAGAACTAATTCATGAAATATATTAAATTCTAGTGGAAGAACACTTACCCATACGTTTTGTGTGAAAAACCCTCAAAGAATCGCCCAAAATCGAGTTCTAGAAGTCAAAATATGTTTAAAATGGTGAAACCCCTGATTTTGGAAACTTATAATCTGCCCAGGTTTTTAAAGCATCGCTATCGCGGGGATCGAGGCGCGATCGCGTAGAGAAAAATATCACTGGCCACAGGAATGTTCTATATGATCACGAGGAGAACACTGTGATCGCATAAAAGGAATTTTGCTGCTGACCCACTAGCACTATGCGTTCGCGGCAGTGTGATTGCGAATACGGAGAAGGGAAAAATAGACTTCCGTGATCGCGAGCCTACTTGTGCGATCGCAGTGAAGGAAAACTGTGCTGGTCCATTTTACACTATGCGCAACGGATTTGTCTATGCGATCGCATGGAAGGGGACACCAGATGGCAGAAACAGCAGGGGAAAGTGAGAGAAAATGGACCCGAACCCTATCCGAAACACACCTGATCCCTCAGGGCTAAAAACCAAATATACACACAACCTCAAAAACATCCTACGGACTTATTCGAGTAATCAAAACACCAAAATAACATCATAAGCATCGAATTAAACCTCAAAATCAATGAAATTTCTCAAAACTTCTTTAAACATCAATTTTTGCATTTAAGGTCCGAACCACGTCAAACTAAATTCGTTTCTTACCAAATTTCACAGATAGCACATATAAGGCATATTGAACCTGTACCGGGATCCGAAACCATGATACGGGCCCGATACCATAGTTTTCACATAACATTTCATTTTCAAAAACCTTTATATTTTTCAGAAAACAATTTTCTTTAAAAATTCATTTCTCGGACTTGGGACCTCGGAATTCGATTCCGGGCATACACCCAAGTCCCATATTTTCCTACAGACCCTCCGGGATCATCAAATCATGGGTCCGGGTCCGTTTACCAAAAACGTTGACTGAAGTCAACTTTATTCAAATTTCCAATACAAAATTTTCATTTTTATCAATTTTTCACATAAAGGCTTCCCGGCTACACGCCCGGCTGCGCATGCAAATAGAGGTGAGATAGAAGGAGGTTTTCACAACCTCGAAACACAGAATTAGATAGAGTATACGGGATGACCCTTTTGGGTCATCACAGAGGTGCCATGAAAATATGAAAGTGGGCTGAGACCCGTGTTTTATGATTATGAAATGAGGCGTCGCATAGTGACTTTTATTTGAAGGAATTATATTCGAAAGATAATTATTTGAAAGAATTATATTCGAAATATTTTATTTGAAAAACTTATATGTGAAAGATTTATATTCGAAGGACTTGATTAATTGGTGGTACTTGCGTTCCTTATTCGTTTGAGCAATAATTATGGTGTTCTTGTTGCCTTGCTGTTTGTATCACTAGTTGATTTTTGTTGCTATCATTGCTAGTTGTTTTCCAGTACTATTGTATACTGCTAAATTGCATAGGTTATTTGGCTAGTGAGTGTCTTGACTATTGTGACGACTCGACCCGTCATCTCGAGAGTTGTAGCCCTATTTATCTATTTTTCTAATTCTATTGTGTTCTACAGTTGTTATATGACTTACCGGGTTGGTTGGTTCAGTTCCGGAATGATGTCAGAGTGAGTTGAGACAATTAGTTGGAAGCTTAAGTTGGAAAAGTCAACCAGATGCTGACTTATGTGTAAACGGCCTAAAATTTGAATTTTGATGGTCCAGTTAGCTCCGTTAGGTATTTTGGACTTAAGAACGTGCGGAATGTGATTTAGAGGTCCGTATTAGAATTAGGCTTGAATGAGCAAAAGTTGGAATTTTGGAAAATTTGACCGGTAGTGGAAATTTTGAAATCGGGGTCGGATTTGATTTACCGTAATTGGAGTAGGTTCGCGGTGTCATTTATGACTTGTGTACAAAATTTGAGGTCGATCGGACGTGGTTTGATAGGTGTCGGCGTCGTTTATGGAATTTAGAAGTTTAGAAGTTCTTTAGGCTTGAATCCAGATGTAATCCGTGTTTTTGGTGTTGTTTGGGGTGATTCAAGGGTTTGACTAAGTTTGTATTGGGGTATAAGACTTGTTGGTATGTTTGGTTGAGGTCCCGGGAGCCTCGAGTTGATTTCGGGTGGTTAATGGGCCATGTTTTGGAGTTAGAAAGTTGCTGAGTGTTTTGGTGTTTCGCACCTGCAGTGGGGAGCCCGCAGTTAAGACCCACAGAAGCAAAGAGGAGGCCGCAAATGCAAGAAAGGTTAGGTAGGGCAGGAACCGCAGGTGTGATAGGAAATGCGCAGATGCGAGCTCGCAGATGCCAGAGGTCTCCGCAGATGCGAGATAGAGGGGGGCAAGGCAGTTTTCGCAGAAGCGGACGAAGGGCCGCAGAAGCGACTGCGCAGGTGCGAGACATGAAGCGTAGGTGTAAGCCCAGTGGGTTTAAGTGAATTTTGCAGGTGCGAAAAATGTTGCGCAGGAGCGGTTCTGGAGGTGTGGAAACAGGGCCGCAGGTGTGAGAGGCCTCGACAGAACATATAAATACGGGACTTCAAGATTTTTAACCATTTTCACATTTTGGAACTCGAATTTTGGAGGATTTTGAAGTGATTACTGAGGTAAGCTCCTTTTGTCCATTTATCTTCGATAATGATGTTTCCCCACTGATTTTGCATCTAAATGGTGAGATTTTGAAGTGAAATTTGGGGGGTTTAGGGCTTGAGAATTGGAGAGTGAATTTTGGGGATTTGGATGATCAAATGGTGTCAGATTTTGAAAAAATTTAGTATGGTTAGACTCGTGAGTGAATGGGCTTTCGGGTTTTGTGAATTTTGTCGGATTTTGAGACGTGGGCCTGGGGGGACGGGTTGGGCCTATTTCAGATTTTTGTTTAGAATTTTATGTTTTTCTTATGGAATTGATTCCGTTAGCCTATATTAATTATCTCATACTGCTTGTGGCTAGATTCGGGGAATTTGGAGATTGATTCGAGGGGCCAAGACATTTCAGAGTAGGCTTTTGCACAGTTTGAGGTAAGTAACAGTCTTAACTCTGGTCCTGAGGGTATGAAACCCGAAATTTGGTATGATGTGATTATTTTGAGGTGAATCACATTCCAGGTGGCGAGCGTGTGGGCGTGCACTGTCTGGTTTACTTGAACTTAGTAAATATGCAGCTGACTTGACTTATATTGCCAAAATTTACTCATGTCTACTTCCAGTGTTGAAATTACTAAAATGAACTGTATTTGTATAGCTTGTCATTGCTACTCAGTTCCTTATTTATTTCTGTTACTTAATGAGTTGGTTGTACTCAAGATATACCCTGCACTTCATGTGCAGATCTAGGTGTATCCGGACACGGAGGACGTTGAGCTCGTGCGTGGTCGAGTATCAGAGATTTAAGAGGTAGCTGCTGGCATCCGCAGTCCTTGTCTCTCCTTCTTTGCTATTTTTCTTTTCTGAATTGACATTTAGACACAGACTCTTGTAGACGCTGTTTCTTAGACTGGTTGTTAGATGCTCATGACTTGGTGACACCCCGATGTTCGGGGCTATCTTCCCGTATTGCATTTTGAGTTTCACTCCTATTTTTATGAAAACTCTGTTATGAAAAAGTTTTTGGTTTATTTTTATGATATCGAAGTATTTTGAAAATTGGATTTAGAGTTTTTGATCGTGACAAGTTGGTAACAGATCCTAGGTTACATAGGTCTCACGAGTCATGAGAAAATTTAGTAGACTCCTGCGGATCGGTACAGAGACGTTTGTACTTATCTTCGAGAGGCTGCTGAACCCATAGGAAATTTCACATTCTTGAATTCTTGTCGTGCGAATTGTTTGATTCTGGAAACTGAATTTCTGTTGTTCTATTCTCTCAGAGATGGTGTGACACGTACTAAGAGGCAGGATGGACATCCACCAATACCACCAGTCAGGGTCGCGAGAGGCCCAGGTCTCGGTAGAGGCCGCAGTAGGGGCAGAGGTGCAGCTCGCACAACAGCTAGAGCAGCACCTGCAGATCCACCAGTTGCCCCATTTCAGGAGCAGGCTCCAGTTGTGGATGAGCCCGTGGGACCAACTCAGGCACCACCTGTGCTTATTGTGATTCCTGACCTTCAGGAGGCCTTAGCTCAGATTCTGAACGTGTGCACCAGTCTTGCTCAAGTGGTATCTGTTCCGGTCGTAGAAGCCACTTCTCAGGCCGAAAGAGGTGCTCAGACTCCTGCCACCCGCACACCAGAGCAGGTGGTACAGGGACTCCAAACACCAGGGACACCACCAGCCCACCCAGTTGCAACTGCTCAGGACTATGTGGTTCTTGTCATGCTCGATGATGAGCATCGTCGATTGGATAGGTTTGGGAGACTCCAGCCTCTATCTTTCAGTGGTATAGAGGGAGAGAATGCACATGGCTCCTTGGACAGGTGTCATAGGATACTCCGTACAACAAGCATTCTAGAGACCAGTGGGGGTCTCGTTCACTACTTTTTAGTTCTCAGGGGCTGTCTTCTGTTGGTGGTAGGCTTACGAGAGGCATAGGCCGGTCGACACAACACCCCTTACATAGCAATAGTTCTTCGATCTTTTTCTGGAGAAGTTCGTGCCTCAGTCCCGCGAACAGGAGTTGTGCAGGAAGTTTGAGAAGCTTCGCCAGGGTGATATGTCCGTGAAGCAGTATGAGATGCCATTCTCGGAGTTTAGCCATCATGCTATCTAGTTAGTTCCCACAGACAGAGAGAGGATCATGAGAATCATAGATGGCCTCACTTTATAGATGCGATTGCTTATGACTAGAGAGAGAGTGTCTGGTTCTACTTTTGATGAGGTTGTCGACATTGCTTGTCAGCTTGAGATGGTTCACAGCCAGGAGAGGGTTGAGAGAGAGGCCAAGAGACCTCGTGGACAAGATGTATTTAGCGGTGTTCCTTCTAGGGGTTAGTTCCACCACAGTAGGAGGTGTCTTTTCAGACATGCTCAGATGGCTCGCCCATTTCACCGTGGTGCATCATCGGGCCATGGTTCACACAGTTATCAGCAGGTCCATTCATCTCTCAGAGCCCTCCCAACTTAGAGTTCGTCCCGTGCTCCATCGAGTAAGGGTTTGTCTATGCCAGGTCCTTCTACCAGTTATCTCAGTGCTCGGGGCTCCCTTCAGTCCCCAGCACCAGCACCAGCACCAGGGAGTTGCTATGAGTGTGGAGAGTTTGGTTACATGAGGAGGCAGTATCCCTGCCTAGTGGGAGGTCCAACCCAGCAGAGGAGCCAGTCTATGAAATCAACAATAGTTTCTTCACCACCCGCTCAGCCAGCTCGGGGTGGAGCTCAATCAGCTAGGGGTTTCCCAAGAGGGGGAGGCCGATCAGGTGGTGGCCAGGACCGTTTCTATGCTCTCCCTGCTAGACCTGATTCCATTGCTTCGGATGTTGTGATTACATGTATTGTCTCAGTTTTCCACAGAGATGTCTCTGTATTATTTGACCCTGGTTCCACTTATTCGTATGTGTCCTCGTATTCCGCTCATTTTCTAGATATGCCCCATGAGTCTCTAGTTTCATCTGTTCATGTATCTATTTCGGTAGACGATTCTATAATTGTGGACCGTGTATATCGGTCATGTATGGTGACTATTGGCATTCTGGAGACTAGAGTGGACCTCTTGTTGCTTAGTATGATCAATTTTGACGTGATTTTGGGTATGGATTGGTTTTTTCCATGTCATGTTGTGCTAGATTGTCACGCTAAGACCGTGACATTGGCGATGTCGTGGTTGTCGAGGGTTGAGTGGAGCGTCTTTATAGACTATGTCCCCAGTAGAGTGATTTCCTACTTTAAGGCTCAACGGATGGTTGAGAAGGACTGTCTATCTGATTTGGCCTTTGTGAGGGATGTTAGTGTAGAGGCCCCTGCTATTGATTCTGTTCCGGTGGTGCGGGATTTTCTAGATGTGTTTCCTACAGACTTGTCGGGCATGCCACCTGACAGGGATATTGACTTCGATATTGATTTGGTGCCGGGAACTCAACCCATTTCTATTCCATTGTATCGTATGGCACTGCGGAGTTGAAGGAACAACTTCAGGAACTCCTTGATAAAGGGTTTATTCGGCCTAGGGGTGCACCCGTTCTATTTGTAAAGAATAAGGATGGTACTATGAGAGTGTGCATTGGTTACAGGTAGTTGAACAAGGTCACAATCAAGAACAAGTATCCTTTTCCACATATTGATGCTCTATTTGACCAGCTTCAGGGATCGAGGGTGCTCTCGGGGATGGATTTGAGGTCAGGGTATCACCATTTGAAGATTCGAGACTCAGATATTCTTAAGACAGCTTTCAGGACCCGATATGGCCATTATGAGTTCCTTGTGATGTCTTCTGGGCTGACCAACGCCCCAAAAACGTTCATGCATCTAATGAACAATGTGTTTTAGACTTATCTTGACTCGTTCGTTATTGTATTCATTGATGACATCCAGGTGTACTCTCGTAGCTAGGAGGAACATGCCCAACATCTGAAGATTGTGTTACAGCGGTTGAGGGAGGAGAAGCTTTATGGAAAGTTCTCCAAGTGCGAGTTTTGTCTCAGTTCAGTGGCGTTCTTGGGGAACGTGGTGTCAAGTGAGGGTATTCAGGTGGATTCTAAGAACATAGAGGCGGTGCAGAGTTTTCTCAAACCGTCCTCAGCCACGGAGATTCAGAGCTTTCTTGGTTTGGCTGGCTATTACCGTCGTTTTGTGGAGGGTTTATCATCTATTGCATCACCCTTGAAAAAATTGACCCAAAAGGTTCTCCTTTTAGGTGGTCGGATGGGTGAGAGGAGAGCTTTCAGAAGGTCAAGACTGCTTTGACCATGACTCCAGTTCTAGTTTTGCCATCAGCTTCTGGTTCTTACACAATGTATTGTGATGCTTCGTGGATCGGTATTGGGTGTGTTATGATGCAGGAGGGTAGAGTGATTTCTTATGCTTCGCACCGGTTGAATACCCATGAGCAGAACTATCCTGTCCATGACCTTGAGTTAGCAGCTAATTTTCATGCCTTGAAGATCTGGTGGCACTATTTGTATAGTGTCCCTTGTGAGATTTACACCGATCATCGGAGTTTGCAGCATCTGTTCAAACAAAAGGATCTTAACTTGCGTAAGAGGATGTGGTTGGAACAACTTAAGGACTACTATATCACTATTTTGTACCACCTGAGGAAGGCAAATATAGTGGCCGATGTTTTGAGTCGCCGGGCAGCGAGTGTCGAGAGTTTAGCATATCTACCAGCAGTAGAGAGACCATTGGCGTTGGATGTTCATGCCTTATCCAACCAATTTATGAGATTGGATAATTCTAAGCCGAGTCGAGTATTGGCTTGTGTGGTCTCTCGTTCCTCTCTTTATGATCATATCAGGAAGCGTCAGTATGATGACTCCTATCTGCTTGTCCTTAAGGACACGGTCCAACACAGTGATGCTAAGGAGGTCACTATTGGGGATGATGGTGCATTGAGGATGCATAGCAGGCTATGTGTGCCCAATGTAGATGGTTTGCCTGAGTTGATTCTCCAGGAGGCTCACAGCTCGCGGTACTCATCTGGGTGTCGGAAATATGTATCAAGACTTTAGGCAGCATTATTGTTGGAGGAGGATGAAGAAAGACATAGTGAAGTATATGAATCGGTGCCTAAACTACCAACATGTGAAGTATGAGCATCATCGTCCAGGTGGGTTGCTTCAGAAGTTAGAGATTCCGGAGTGGAAATGGGAGTGGATCACTATGGATTTCGTTGTTGGACTCCCACGGACTCAGCGGAGGTTTGATGTAGTTTGGGTGATTGTGGATAGGCTGACCAAGTCAGCTCATTTCATTCCTGTGATGACTACTTATTCTTCCGAGCAGCTGGCTCGAATTTACATCCACGAGATTGTCAGGCTTCATGGCGTACCGATATTTATCATCTCTGACCGGGGTACATAGTTTACATCACGATTTTGGAGGATTGTACAACATGAGCTGGGTATTCAAGTGGAGCTGAGCACATCATTTCACCCTCAGACGGACAGACAGTTCGAGCGCACCATTCAGATATTAGAGGATATGCTCTGTGCGTGTGTGATGGAGTTTAGAGGTTTGTCGGATCTGTTTAGCCACTACCTGAGTTTACCTACAATAAAAGTTACCGGTCGATCATCCAGATGGCACAATATGAGGCTTTGTATGGTAGGTGGTGTCGGTCTCCAGTGGATTGGTTCAAGCTGAGCGAGGCTAGATTATTGGGTAGGGACTTGGTTCAGGATGCCCTGGATAAGGTGAAGGTGATTCAGGATCGACTTCGCACAACCCAATTCAGACAGAAGAGTTATGCGAACCGGAAGATTCGCGATGTTGCATTCATGGTTGGGGAGCGGGTCTTACTCCGGGTATCTCCTATGAAGGGCGTTATGAGGTTCGGGAAAAAGGGTAAGCTGAGCCCAAGGTTCATTGGTCCATTTGAGGTGTTGCAGTGAGTTGTTGTGGTTTCTTATGAGATTTCCTTACCCCTAGTCTAGCGAGAGTTCATCCGGTATTCCATGTTTGTATGCTCCGGAAGTATCACGTTGATCCGGCTCATGTGTTAGATTTCAGCTCAGTCCAGTTGGACAAGGATCTATCTTATGTTGAGGAGCCAGTGGCTATTGTGGACAGGCAAGTCAGAAAGCTAAGGTCAAAGAACATGCTTCTGTGAAGGTTCATTGGAGGGGTCAGCTGGTCGAGGAGGCGACCTCAGAGATCAAGCATGATATGCGCAGTAGTTATCCTCATCTCTTCACCACTTCAGGTATGTCTCTATACTCGTTTGAGGACAAACATTTGTTTAAGAGAGGGAGGATGTTAAGACCCATACGTTTATCTCGAGAGTTGTAGCCCCGTTTCTCCATTTTTCTGCTTTTATTCTGTTCTACAACTGCTATATGACTTACCGAGTTAGTTGGTTCGGGTCTGAGTCATGTCTGAGTGAGTTGAGACACTTAGTCTCTTAATTGGAAGCTTAAGTTGGAAAAGTCGACCGGATGCCGACTTATGTGTAAATGGCCTCGAATTTGAATTTTGATGGTTCCTTTAGATCTGTTAGGTGATTTTGGACTTAGGAGTGCGTCCGAAATGTGATTTGGAGGTTCGTAGTAAAATTAAGCTTGAATTGGCGAAAGTTGGAATTTTGGCGAATTTGACCGGTAGTGGAAATTTTGATATCGGGGTGATATTTGATTTTCGGGAATTGGAGTAGGTTTGTGGTGTCATTATGATTTTTGTTCAAAATTTGAGGTCAATCGGACGTGGTTTGTAGAATTTGGAAGTTTAGAAGTTCTTCAGGCTTGAACTCGGGTGTAATCTGTATTTTTGGTGTTGTTTGGAGTGATTCGAGGGTTCGACTAAGTTCATATTAGGGTATAGGACTTGTTGGTATGTTTGGTTGAGGTCTCGGGGTCCTCGGGTTGATTTCGGGTGGTTAACAGACCAAGTTTTGGATTTAGAAGGTTGCTGTGTTTTCTAGTGTTCTGGAGTTTCGCACCTGCGGTGGGGAGCCCGTAGGTGCAGAACCGCATAAGCGAAGAGGAGGCCACAAATGTGGTCAAGGTTAGGCTGGGCAGGAGTTGCAGGTGCGATGTGCATCTGCGAGCCCTCATATGCTAGACGTCTCCGCGGATGTGAGATAGAGGGGGTAAGACAGTTTCCGCAGAAGGGACGAAGGGCCGCAGAAGTGACTCTGCAGGTGCGAAAGGCCTGGGCAGTACATATAAATACGTGACTTCAAGATTTTTCACCATTTTCACATTTTGGAACTAGTATTTTGGAGGATTTTGAGGAGTATTTTGAAGTGATTATTGAGGTAAGCTCCTTGTGTCTATTTTTCTTCGATAATGGTGTTTCCCTACTAATTTTGCACCTAAATGGTGAGACTTTGAAGTGAAATTTGGATGTTTAGGGATTGATAATTGGGAGTGAATTTTGGGGATTGGATGACCAAATGGTGTCGTATTTTGATAAATATAGAATGGTTGGACTCGTGAGTGAATGGGCTTTCTGGTTTTGTGACTTTTGTCAGATTTTGAGACATGGGCCCAGAGGGCTGGGTTGAGCCTATATCGGATTTTGGTTGAGAATTTCATGTTTTTATTATGGAATTGATTTCTTTAGCCTATTAATTATCTCGTACTACTTGTGGCTAGATTGGGGGCATTCAGAGACTGATTCGAGGGGCAAAGGCATTTCGGAGTAAGATTTTTTATAGTTTGAGGTAAGTAACAGTCTTACATTTGGTCCTGAGGGTATGAAAACTCGGAATTTGGTATGATGTGATTATTTGGAGGTGACGCACATGCTAGGTGACGGGCGTATGGGCGTGCAATGTTTGGGATTGTGACTTGGTCTGTCCCGTGAGACTGTAAAGTCGAATAGTCTATTGTTGATTACATGTTTCTTGTCTTCTAGAAATTTGACTGCCATTAATATTAGAAACCATGCTTAGGCCATATGATATAACTGTTGGGACCCGCAACGCTTGTGTACTTGTTGAATTGAGTGCTAACTGCTGTCTTGTACTCAGTCACAGTCTTACTTGTGTGTCATAACTCCGTTACCTCTTGTTTCTTGTTAATACTTGTTATTATCTCTATTTGGGATGAATTGTATGATTTATGTGAGCCCAAGAGTCCGGAGAGGTTAGTGACTAAGATAGGGCCTAAGTGCCGAGCTATGAGCTATGTGAAAGTATACAGTTCGGATTTCACGCAGCAACGAGCCTGAGGACTGAATATATATGGATTGGGTTGCACGCCGCAACGAGCCTTATGGTTATTTATGGATTGTGGATCGGGTTGCACGCTGCAACGATATAGCGCTTGGGATGAAGGAGCCCCTCTGGAGTCTGTACACCCCTAGTGAGCACATGTATATATTGAGTGTGTGTATTGAGGGCTGACAGTCGAGTATTGAGTTATTGAGAGCTTGAGTGTCTGTTATGCTGAGAGGTTACATTTGTCTTCCTTCGTTGCTGCACTTAGCTGATTTATGTTACTGTTCTGAAATTCTGAAAAATGTCATATCTGGTTTACCTGGACTTAGTAAATATGCAACTGACTTGACTTATATTACCAAAATTTACTCATGTCTACTTTCATTGTTGAAATTACTAAATGATCTGTATTTGTATAGCTCCTCACTGCTTCTCAGTTCCTTATTTATTTCTGTTACTTACGGGTTGGTTGTACTCATGCTATACTCTGCACTTCATGTGCAGATCTAGGTGTATCCGGTCACGGAGGACGTTGAGCTCGTGCGTGGTCGAGTATCGGTGATTTATGAGGTAGCTGCCGACGTATGCAGTCCTTGTCTCTCCTTCTTTGCTATCTTTCTTTTCTGTATTGACATTTAGACAAGGACTCTTCTAGACGTTGTTTATTAGACTGGTTGTTAGATGCTCATGACTTGGTGATACCCCGATGTTTGGGGCTATCTTTCCATATTTCATTTTGCATTTAACTCCTATTTTTATGAAAATTCGATTATGAAAAATGTTTTGGTTTATCTTTTATGAAATATCAAAGTATTTTTAAAATCGACTTGCCTAGTACCATCAATAGGTGCCATAACAACATGTTAGAGTTTTGGATCATGACAAATATACCTCCTCACTACTCCACCGATGTTAGTCTTGATACTTACTGGATACCGACCTTGGTGTACTCATACTACACTTCTGCACATTTTTGTGCCGAGCCAGGTATTGGAGATGTCAGACTCCGACAGAGTTAATGTGTTGATCTCAAGGATTCAAGGTAGGGCATCTTGGCCGCCGTACTCCCTTGAAGTCTGTCCATTTTTATTGTACAGTCATCTCTTATTCGAACTGTATTTTATATTCAATCCTTGTGATCATTGCATGTATTTGGTTAGAGTTTGTGACTCAGTATTACCAGTCTTGGGAGTTGTTACAATTATTTCCACTATTGGTTTCGACACTTGTATTAAATTATATGTTTAAGAAAAATTGGCTCGAAATGTAATTGTAATCGGCTTACCTAGTCTTAGAGACTAAGTGTCATCACGACGTCTGTTGTGGGATTTTGAGTCGTGACATTGATGTTGTTTGACGTGATTTGAGGGCTCAACTAAGTTCGTATCATGTTTTAGGACTTGTTGGTATGTTTGGTTGAGGTCTGGTGGGCTTCGGGGTGATTTCAGATGGTTTTCGGATAAATGTTTGAGTTTGGATAACTGTTGTAGCTGAAGTCTGCTGGTGTAATAGCACCTGCGGAGCTAATGAGCGCAGATGTGGCCAGGCTTGTGGAGGACTTTGGTCACAGGTGCGAAGATTTTTTCGCACCTGCGTGGTCGCAGGAGTGGAGTGATGGGCGTAGAAATGGAGGTTTGTACAGGTGCGATGGGCATTTCCGCACCTGCGACTGTGCAGGTGCGGGGGAAAGGACCGCAGAAGCGGAGGCCCAGCTCAAGTGGTTCACCACAGAAGCGGAATTTTTGTCACTTTTGTGACACCGTAGATGCGATCAAGTGCCCGCAAAAGTGGAAAGGTTGGACAAAAAGTTAAATATAAGTGTTCGGGATTTTGGGTTTATTTCAAACATTTTGAGCTCGGGTTTTGGTGATTCTTGGAGGATTTTGTAACGAACCTGCCGATCAGTTTGAGAGTTATAGCCCCGATCCCCTGTTTAGTGCTTTCCCCGTGTCTTTTTCTTCTTATGTGTCTTTCCGGGAGGTGTTGGTTATGGTTTCAGAGTGTTTTGGGACACTTAGTCCCTAAACAAGTCTTAGTATTTTGACCGTAGTCGGAACTGTGTCCAGATTGTGTTTTGGAGGTCTGTAGCTCTTTTACGCTTGACATAGCGAAAGTCAAAATTTTGGAGACTTTGACCGGTAGTGGACTTTTTGATATCGATGTCGAATTTCGAGTCCGGAAGTTAGAGTAGGTCCGTAATGATGAATATGACTTCTATAAAAAATTTGGGGTCAATCAGATGTGGTTTGGTAGGTTTTGGCATCAACTATAGAAATTTGAAGTTTTAAGTTCAGTAAGTTTGAATCAGAGGGTGATTTGTGTTTTTAGTGTTGTTTCATATGATTCGAGCTCAACTAAGTTCGTATGGTACTTTAATATTGGTCGGTATGTTTCGGATGCTTATCACATGAAATTTTGGACTTAGGAAATTGCTGAGATTTTTGGCCTTCTAGTGTTTCGCACCTGCGGTTGGGAGACTGCAGGTGCGGACTCGCATATGCGGACTCGGAAGTGCGGACTCACATGTGCGGACTTGCATATGCGGACTCGCATGTGCGGAAGAAGAGCCACAAGTGCGGTTTGGTCCATTTGGCTTATTAGCGCAGGTGCAAGGAGGGGAGCCGCATCTGTGCATCCGCAGATGAGGAACAGTTGCCACAGAAGCGGAAAGGCCTGGAGTGTGGGGGTATCGCAGAAGTGGGAAGCATTCCGCAAGAGTGGGCGCGCAGGTGTGACCCATTTCTCGTGGATGCAGTCCCAGTCCTTTAAGTCATTACCGCACATGTGAGGGAAATTCCGCAGGTACGACAGTAGGTCCGCAGATGCGGAATTACTGGGCAGAAAAGGGAATTTCGAGGATTTGATTCCCATTTTGATTTTGGGAGTTTGAGAGCTCGGTATGAGGCGATTTTTTGAGTTTTTTTTCAAGAAGATTGTTGGGGTAAATGATTCTAACTCAGTTTGGGCTATATTTCATGAATCTATTGCTATTTTCATCATCTAATTAGGGATTTGAGTTGGAAATTTGGGAAAAATGGTAGAAACTTCATAGACTAAAATTTTGAGTTTTGGAAGGTGTTGAGGTCGGATCCGATTAATTCTTTTGTGGTTAGAATCACGAGTGAATGTGTTTAAATAATTTGTGACTTTTACCCGATTCCGAGACGTGGGCCCGGAGAGGCTTTTAGGGACAATTTCCTAATTTCTTGCTTTAGCTTAGATTTTATTGATTAGAATTGATTTTGGCCATTCAGAGTCGGATATTCGTGGGAAAAGCATTGCTACCGATTGATTTAGCTTGGTTTGATGTAAGTGGCTTGCCTAACCTTGTGCGGGGGAAATCCCCTTAGGATTTGGTGCTAATATGATATGCGAGAGCTCTGTACGCGTGGTGACGAGTGTGTACACGGACTATTTGTTGCAAAACTTGATTTTTTTACTGAGAACTTACTTTTTTTCACCTTAATTGAGTATACTAGTATGTGTAGTTACCCTGTTAGCCTAGGATAACATGTCTATGTGTCTTAATTGCTTAACTGAACTCCTTGTAGCATGCTTAGTGAATTCCTACTTCTTTTCTTGACTTGTACTCTGCCTAAACTGTAAATTCTCGTGCTGTAGTTGTTATCTTCTTTTGTTTGAGCTGTGTATTTACTTTGGGGCTACGAGACTGTATCTTGGGAGTTATCCCTTGTATATTTACTTTTGAGACTACGAGGCAGTACCTCGTGAGTTTTCCCTGCACATTTATTTATGGAACTATGAGGCGGTGCCTCGGGAGTTCTCCTTGCATATGGATATTGGGACTACGAGATGGTATCTCGGGAGAACCCCTGCTGTCGTTTATTCTGTGTGTTGAATTATTATTGTTGTGTTTTCCTTTTGCTTAGTTCTAGTATATTATACTGTATATTTTCTACTTCATTTATTATTTACCAGTGTGCCTGACCTGACCTCATCACTACTCAACCGAGGTTAGGCTTGGTACTTACTGGGTACCATTGTGGTGTACTCATACTACTCTTCTGCACATGTTTTGTGTGCAGATCCAGGTGCTCATTATCAGCCGCATTACTAGTGAGCCGAGATAACTTTGGAGAATTCAAGGTATATTTGCTGCGTTCGCAAACCTCGGAGTCCCCCTCTATTCTCCCTCGTGTCAAACACCTCATATATTTCCTTTTATTAGACTCTTGTGTATAGAGATACTACTTTCTTTCTGTAGCTTGTGACTCATGATATTCCAGGTTTTGGGAAAGCTGTGTACATCTAGTATTTTGGTTATTGTACATGCCGAGCGGAATTATTGTGGGTTATTCAGTATATATGCTATTAGTTGTTGAGTTTTGCTTCCATTAATGATATTTCTGGAGTTATTTAGACTTACCTAGTCGTAGAGACTAGGTGTCGTCACAATGGGTTTTCGGAGGGATGTTTGGGTTGTGACAAGTTGGTATCGGAGCTTTAGGTTCATAGGTGTCGTAAGTCACAAGCCGGTTTATTAGAGTCTCGCGGATCGGTACAAAGACGTCTGTACCTATCTTCGGGAGGTTGTGGAACTGGTAGAAAAATTATACTTCTTTTGTTCCTTGTCATGCGAAATTTGTTGACATCAAATTCTAAAATTCTATATTCTATTCTTTATCACAGATGGTGAGGACCTGTACTGAAGGATCTGACGACCAGACACCTGCGCCTCCCTGCTGGAGCCGCTAGAGGCCGGTGTCGGGGTAAATGATGACCATGCGGTGTAGCCAGAACACCCGCGCGAGCTGCGACAAAGGAACCCCCAACAAATCCATCTGGAGGGCAGGCACCGGAGGTGCGTATTGCTGCACCAGCCGTCCAGGAGACTCTAGCCCAGTTCATGAGCATGTTCACCACCTTAGCTCTGGGTGGATTGATTCCATTATCTCACGCCAAATCTCATGCTGGGGAGAGGCATAAACTCCCCCAACTCGTACTCCTAAGTAGAGGGTCCAGGTTAACCAGGCCTCAGAGTTTATCCCTATGTAGCCAGTAGCTCCGGTCTAGCACGAGACTAGGACATCCGCTTCTGAGGCGGAGCAGCTTAGACTTGAGAGGTACAAGAAGTACCACCCACCCGCCTTCAGTGGATTGGCTACAAATGATGCCCATGGTTTTATGGAGGAGTCTTATCGTATTCTCCGTACTATGGTTTTTTTTTACCACTTTCCAACTTAGAGGTGCAGTCTATCAGTGGTGGCATGCTTATGAGTTGAGTGGTCCAGATGAGGAATCTTCACTTACATGGACTCAGTTCTTGGGCATTTTTTTGAGAGAGTATGTTCTTCAGAGCCTCAGGGACTAATGGCGCGCGGAGTTTGAGTAGCTGCGCTAGGGTGATATGACTGTGTCATAGTATGTAGTCCTCTTCGGTGATTTGGCCTGACATGCACCAGCCTTGGTTGCCACAGTTCGAGAGAGGGTTTGACAGTTTATTGACGTGCTCTACCCTAGTATCCGGATCAGTATGGCTAGGGATTTGTAGATGGATATTTCTTATCAGTAAGTTGTGAGTATTGCTAGGAGATTGGAGGGCATGCTTGCCCGAGATAGAGAGGAGAGGGAGGCCAAGAGGTTTCGAGAGTCTTGCACTTATAGTGGTACTCGTGCCCCAGGTGCAGTTCGTCATGGTAGGGGTTATGTGAGTTTCCCCTTCATTCAGCTCTTCCAGCCGCCAATGGTGTTCTAGCCTCTTCTAGGCCCATGAGCCGTATTATGCACTGCCAATATCTAGTATGCCTCCTGCTCGGGGTGCTTTTAAGGGCTATTCCAGCAGACTTTTCCCGAGTCAGTCACAACAGCCACGCCCTCTGAGAGCTTGTTTTGAGTGCGACGACACTCGCCATATGATGAGAGATTGCCCTAGACTTAGGAGGGGTGCACCTCTACAGACTTCTCAGCCACCACGTGCTTCACTGGGTCCTCAGGCTATGATTCCAGCACCAGCTACCATTCCACCTACTCAGCCAGCTCGAGGTGGAGGTCACCTTAGAGGGGGAGGCCAGACCAGGTATTATGCTCTTCTGGCTCGTACTGAGGCAGTTGCTTCCAACTCTGTCATTACAAGTATTGTTCTAGTCTGTCATATAGATGTGTCGGTATTATTTGACCCAGGCTCTACATATACCTATGTGTCCTCTTATTTTTCCCCGTAGTTGGGTGTATCTCGGGATTCTTTGAGTTCCCCTTTTTATGTGTCTACTCCTGTGGGAGATTCTCTTGTTGTGGACCGCGTGTATCAGTCGTGTTTGATTGCTCTTAGTGGTTTTGCGACCAGATCCAATTTATTATTATTCAACATGGTCGACTTTGATGTTATCTTGGGCATGGACTTGTTTTCGCCGTATTATGATATTCTTGATTTTCATGCTAAGATCGTGGCACTGGCTATGCCAGGTTTACCGCGATTAGAGTGGATGGGTACCTTAGAGTATACTCCCAGTAGAGTTATTTCATTTCTTAAAGCTCAACGAATGGTTGAGAAGGTGTGTGACACGTATCTAGCTTATGTGAGAGATGTCAGTATTGATACCCCTACAGTTGAGTCAGTTCCAGTAGTGAGGGGCTTCACAGATGTTTTTCCAGCTGATCTTCTCGGCATGCAGCCCCACAGAGATATTGATTTGGGCAATGATTTGTTGCCGGGAACTCAGCCCATCTTTATTGCTCCATACCGTATGGCTCTTCCTGAGTTGAAGGAGCAGTTGCAGAAGTTTCTTGATAAGGGCTTCATTTGGCCAAGTGTGTCTCCTTCGGGTGCTCCGATCTTATTTGTGAAGAAAAATGATGGTTATGTGCATATGTGCATTTGATAATTGCCAGTTGAACAAAGTTACAGTGAAGAACATGTATCCATTGCCTCGTATTGATGACTTATTTGATTGGTTACAAGGTGCCTGGGTGTTTTCAATGATTGACTTATGCTTAAGTTATCATCAGTTGAAGATTCGGGAGCCAGTTATCCCGAAGACTGCTTTCAGGACTCGGTATGGTCACAATGAGTTTCTTGTGATGTCTTTTGAGCTAACCAATGCCCCAACAACTTTTATGCACTTGATACACAGTGTTTTCTGGCCTTATCTTGACTCATTCATCGTCATTGTGTTTATTGAAGACATCCTGGTGTACTCCCGGACTCGGGAGAATATGAACATCTAAGGACTGTGCTTCAGACTTTGAGAGAAAAGAAGTTAGATGCAAAATTTTCAAAGTGTGAGTTTTGGCTAGAGTCAGTGGCCTTCTTGGGACATGTGGTATCTAATGATGGTATCAAGGTGGATAAAAGAAGGTGGAAGTAGTGCAGAGTTGGCCTAGACTGTCATCAGCTACGGAGATCCGGTGTTTTCTTGGTTTTGTAGGGTATTACCGTCGTTTCTAGAGAGATTATCATCTATTGCAACACCTATGACTAGGCTGACCCAGAAGGGTGATCCGTTCAAGTGGACAGAGGAGTGTGAGGAGAGCTTTCAGAAGCTCAAGACAGCTTTGACTACAGCCCCTGTATTGGTATTGCTAATAGGTTCGGGGTCTTACACTGTATATTGTGAGGCATCGCAAACTGGTCTTGGTGCGGTGTTGATGTAGGAGGGGCGGGTGATTGCCTATGCATCCAGACATCTGAAGGTGCATGAGAAGAACTACCCTGTCCACGACCTTGAGTTAGCAGCTATTATTCATGCCTTGAAGATTTGGCAACACTATTTGTACGGTCTCCCTTGTGAGATTTACATCGATCATCGGAGTTTGCACCATCTGTTCAAGCAAAAGGATCTTAAATTTCTTCAATGGAGGTGGTTGAAGCTACTTAAAGACTATGATATCACTATATTGTACCACCTGGGGAAGGACAATATGGTGGCCGATGCTTTGAGTCGCTGGGCAGAGAGTTTGGGGAGTTTAGCATATATACCAGTAGCAGAGTGGCCATTGGCATTAGATGTTCAGGCCTTATCCATCCAGTTTGTGAGATTGGATATTTCTAAGACGAGTCGAGTATTGGATTGTGCGGTCTATTGGTCCTCTCTTTATGATCGTATCAGGGAGCGTCAATATGATGAACCCCATCTGCTTGTCCTTAAGGACACAGTCTAACACGGTGATGCTAAGGAGGTCACTATTGAGGAAGATGGTGCATTGAGGATGCAGATTAGGCTATGCGTGCCCAATGTGGATGGTTTGCATGAGTTGATTCTCCAGGAGGCTCACAGCTCGTGGTACTTCATTCATTCGGGTGCTGCAAAGATGTATCAAGACTTAAGGGAGTAGTACTGGTGGAGGAGGATGAAGAAAGGCATAGTGGAGTATGTGTATCGGTGCCTAAATTGCTAGCATGTGAAATATGAGCTTCAACGGCCACGTGGGTTTCTTCAGAAGTTAGATATTCCAGAGTGGAAATGGGAGAAGATCACTATACATTTCATTGTTGGAATCCCACAGACTCAGCGGAGGTTTGATGCAGTTTGGGTGATTGTGGATAAGCTGACCAGGTCAACTGATTTCATTCTTGTGATGACTACCTACTCTTCCAAGCAGCTGGCTCGAATTTACATCCGCGAGATCGTCAGGCTTCATGGCGTACCGGTATTTATCATCTCTGACCGGGGTACACAGTTTACATCACGGTTTTGGAGGGACGTACAACATGAGTTGGGTAGTCGAGTGGAGCTGATCACAATATTTCACCCTCAGACGGACGGATAGTCCGAGCGCACTATTAAGATATTAGAGGATATGCTCTATTCATGTGTATGAAGTTTAGAGGTTTGTGGGATAAGTTCCTGCCACTAGCGGAGTTTGCCTACAACAACAGTTACCAGTCAAGCATCTAGATAACACCGTATGAGGCTCTATATGGTAGGCGGTGTTGGTCCCCAGTGAGTTAGTTCTAGCAGGGCGAGGCTATATTATTGGGTACGAACTTGGTTCAGGATGCCCTGGATAAGGTGAAGGTGATTCAGGATCGACTTTGCACAGCCCAATCCAGACAGAAGAGTTAGGGGGACCGGAAGGTTCGCAATGTTTCATTCATGGTTGGGGAGTGGGTCTTGCTCCGGGTATCTCCAATGAAGGGCGTTATGAGGTTCGGGAAGAAGGGAAAGTTGAACTCGAGGTTTATTGGTCCCTTTGAGGTGTTGCGGCGAGTTGGGGAGGTTGCTTATGAGATTGACTTACCCCTAGTCTAGAAAGAGTTCATCCGGTATTCCACATTTTTGGGCTCCGGAAGTATCACGGTGATCCGGCTAATGTGTTGGATTTCAGCTCAATCCAGTTGGACTAGGATCTTTCTTATGTTGGGGAGCCAGTGGCTATTGTGGACAGGCAAGTTAGAAAGCTAAGGTCAAAGAACATGCTTCCGTGAAGGTTCATTGGAGGGGTCAGCCGGTCGGGGAGGCGACTTGGGAGACCGAGCATGATATGTGCAACCGTTATCCTCATTTTTTCACCACTTCAGGTATGCGTCTATACTCGTTCGAGGATGAACAATTGTTCTACGAGGGAGAGGATGTAACGACCCGGCCGATCATTTTGAGAGTTATAGCCCCGATCCCCTGTTTACTGCTTTCCCCGTGTCTTTTTCTACTTATGTGTCTTTCCGGGAGGTGTTGGTTATGGTTTCATAGTATTTTGGGACACTTAGTCCCTAAACGGAAGCTTAAGTCTTACGATTTTAACCGTAGTTGGAACTGTGTGTTGACGACTCTAGAATGGACTTTCGTCGGTTCTGTTAGCTCCGCTTGGTGATTTTTGACTTAGGGGCATGTCTGGATTGTGTTTTGGAGGTCTATAGCTCATTTAGGCTTGAAATGGCGAAAGTCAAATGTTTGGAGATTTGACCGGTAGTGGAATTTTTGATATTGGGGTTGGATTCTGATTCCGGAAGTTGGAGTAGGTCCGTAATGATGAATGTGATTGGTGTGAAAAATTTGGGGTCAATCGGATGTGGTTTGGTAGGTTTCGACATCAGTTGTAGAAATTTGAAGCTTCAAATTCATTAAGTTTGAATTGGAGGGTGATTTGTCTTTTTAGCATTGTTTGATGTGATTCGAGGGCTCGACTAAGTTCGTATGGTGTTTTAGGACTGATTGGTATGTTTGGTTGAGGTCCCGGAGACCTCGGGTGTGTTTCAGATGCTTATCAGATTGAATTTTAGACTTTGGCAATTGTCGAGATTTCTGGCCTTCTGGTGTTTCGCACCTGAAGTAGGGAGACCGCAAGTGCATACTCGCATGTGCAGAAGAAGAGCCGTAGGTGCGATTTGATCTATTTTCTTGTGAGTGCAGGTGTGAGGAGGGGAGCCGCATCTGCACATCCGCATATGCGGAAGAGTTGGCGCAGAAGCGGAAAGGCCTGGAGTGTGGGGGTATCGCAGAAGCGGGAGGCATTCTGCAGGAGCAAGCGCACAAGTGCGGCCCATTGCTTGCAGATGCGGTCCCAGTCCTTTAATTCTTTTTCGCACCTGCGAGGGAAATTCTCCAGGTGCGGTAGTAAGTCCGCAAATGCAGAATAATTGGGCAGATAAGGGAATTTCAAGGGTTTGATTCCCATTTCGATTTTGGGATTTGAGATCTCGGTGTGAGGCGATTTTTTGAGGTTTCTTCAAGAAATTTTTTGGGGTAAGTGATTCTAACTCGGGTTGGGCTATATTTCATGAATCTATTGCTATTTTCATCATCTAATTAGGGATTTGAGTTGGAAATTTGTCGAAAAATGGTAGAAACTTCATAGACTAAAATTTTGAGTTTTGGAAGGTGATTTGAGGTCGGATCCTAGTATTTCTTGTATGGTTGGACTCACGAGTAAATGGGTGTTCATAATTTGTGACTTTTACCTGATTCCGAGACGTGGGCCCATGGAGGCTTTTGGGGACGATTTCCTAATTTCTTGATTTATCTTAAATTTTATTGATTAGATTAGTTTCTTATAGATGTATTTATGTTATGTAATTGATTTTTGCTAGATTTGGGCCATTCAGAGTCGGATATTCGTGGGAAAAGCATTGCTACCGATTGATTTAACTTGTTCGAGGTAAGTGGCTTGCCTAACCTTGTGTGGGAGAAATACCCTTAGGATTTGGTACCGATATGATATGCGAGCGCCGTGTACGCGAAGTGACAAGTGTGTACACGGGCTATCTGTTGCAAAACCTGAGTTTTTTACTAAGTAATTACCTATTTTCACCTTAATTTAGTATACTAGCATGTGTAGTTACCCTGTTAGCCTAGGATAGCATGTCTACGTGTCTTAATTGCTTAACTGAACTCTTTGCAACATGCTTAGTGAATTATTGCTTCTTTTCTTGACTTGTACTTAGCCTAAACTTTAAATTCTCGTGATGTGGTTGTTATCTTCATTTGTTTGAGCTATGTATTTACTTTGGGACTATAGGACGGTATCCCAGGAGATCCCCTTGCATATTTACTTTTGAGATTACGAGGCGGTACCTCGGGAGTTCTCCCTGCACATTTACTTATGAGACTACGAGGAGGTACCTTGGGAGTTCTCCCTGCATCTTTATTTTG
This sequence comes from Nicotiana knightiana, assembly GCA_005239525.1. Taxonomy (NCBI): domain Eukaryota; kingdom Viridiplantae; phylum Streptophyta; class Magnoliopsida; order Solanales; family Solanaceae; genus Nicotiana; species Nicotiana knightiana. The sequence goes on from ML423838.1 coordinate 208,495, forward strand.
GGACTACGAGATAGTATCTCGGGAGATCTCCTGTTGTCGTTTATTCTGTGTGTTGAATTATTATTGCTCTATTTTCCTTTTGGTTAGTTCCAGTCTATTATTATATTGTATATTTTCTGCTTCATTTATTATTTACTAGTGGGCCTGACCTGACCTCATCACTACTCGACCGAGGTTAGGCTTGGCACTTACTGGGTACCATTATGGTGTGCTCAAGCTACTCTTCTACACATGTTTTGTGTGCAGATCCAGGTGCTCATTATCAGTCGCATTACTAGTGAGCCGAGACAGCTTTGGAGACTTCAAGGTATATCTTCTGCGTCCGCAGACCTCAGAGTCCCCCTCGATTCTCCCCTGTGTCAAACACTTCCTGTATTTCCTTTTATTAGACTCTGGTGTATAGAGATACTACTTTTTTTTCTGTAGCTTGTGACTCATGATATTCTGGGTTTTAGGAAAGCTTTGTACGTCTAGTGTTTTAGTTATTGTACATGCCGAACGTCATTGTTGTTGGTTATTCAGTATTGTAGTTAGTTGTTGAGTTTTGCTTCCATTAATGATATTTTCATAGTTTGTTAGACTTACCTAGTTGTAGAGACTAGGTGACGTCACGACGTGTTTCAGAGGGATGTTTGGGCCGTGACATATTTTCGAGGGGATTCTTGAGGTAATTCCCTTGTGCTTATTTTTGATCAATAATCTTGTTTCCGCATTGTTTTTCCCACCTAGTTGGTGTGTATTTAAGGTATAAATTGGGCGTTTGAGGCTTGGGATTTGGAGAGTTTGATTGTGGATTTGGGTGACGATTTGGCGTTTGATTTTGATAAATTTGGTATGGTTGAACTTGTGGTTTAATGGGTTTTAGGGCTTCGTGGCATTTGTCGAATTTCGAGACGTGGGCTCGGGTGGCCGACTTTGGGTCGATTTTTGACTTTTGATTTATAACTCAGCATTTTCTTATGGAGTTATTTCATTTATTCTGTGTTGATTGTATCGTACTATTTATGGCTAGATTCAAGATATTTAGAGCCCTATTTGCGAGGCAAAGATGTGTTGGAGTAGAGATTTGCTCGGATGGAGGTAAGTAATAGTTCTAAATTTGGTCTTAAGGGTATGAAATCTCGGATTATGTGTAATGTGATTGGTTTTGAGGTGATGCACATGCTAGGTGACGAGCGTGTAGGCGTGAACCGTAGGAATTGTGAATCAGTCAATTCCATGGAACTGTGTAGTTGTATAATCTGTTATCCGTACATTTTTCCACGAATTAGAAAAAATAAACTAAAAATCATGTTTAGACCATGTGTTGACACTGTAGGGACCCATAGAGTGTATTGGTAAAAAATAGACTTCACACGTGTAATATTTCTAATGACAAGGCAATCTACGTGGATCAATAGAAACATGATAGCTGGTCAGAAGTTTAGAAAGAAGTACGGGACAAAGAGGAACGGAATAACATACACATGAGACAATTAGATGGGGGAGTTCCAGTCTAATTGAGGAGCTGAAGAGACACAGTCAAAATGAACCAAGGCAGATTAAAGGGTAGATTCAATGATCTTCAATCAATGATCTAAACGTTACATTATCCTTACGCAACAGTTAAGCTTACTAATTGTAATGTTACATTAATGATATTATTAGTCGTTAATGCTCAATCATTAAGAAGAGTAGACTTTATATTAAGAAATTCCCTATAAAAGGGAGTAAAATTTCACTTGTAGAGACGTTCGAACCACTACTGAAATATACTTACATTTATGTGATCTTATTGCTTTCTTATTTACAAGTCTAATTCTTATTATTCGGTTATCGGAAGCCCGAGTACTTCTTAAAATAGCTTTGACTAAGAATCTAATTCTTTGGTTAAACAAATTGGTTCCATTACCGGAAATCTGATAATCTTTATTTTTTCTCGAATAACCTTTATTGAATCATGTCGAATACCAACGACAACAACCAACTAACAACTGGAACCCTAGGGATCCCCATGAGGTTCAAGGGACAACTCCCCAGAAAGATCTACAACTCACAACAATGATCAAATTGGAAACGAGCAAACAAAAGAACAAGACCCTATGAAGCAGATGGTTGGTGAACATGTGAGTGAAGCTCTTTAAGCTTTTATGAGGGGGCTACCAACTGTGTCACCTACACCTCCTCCAAACAACACCGCGACTGTAGAAAATCCACAATCTGGACTAGAAAATTAAGGAAGTAGAGGCACTCTAAATGAATCACTTGAAGGAAGACCAGGTATGTCTAATAATTCATATTTACAATCTTTAATACTAACCTTGCAGAAACAGGTGAAGGAAAAAAATGATCGCATCGAGCAAATTCCTGGAGTACCACTTGTCATCAAGGGTATTGATATTGAAAAATACTCTCAACAACCCTGGAAGCCAAGTGCATCACCTTTGCTGATAACCAAGAAATTCAAAATGCCTGACATACCAAAGTACGATGGGACAACTGATCCACGTGATCATGTTACTGCTTTCACCACATGAGTAAAAGGCAACGGCCTGATATAGATATGGCTTATAATTTAATCATGGGGAGACCATGGATCCATGACATGGATGCAGTACCATCTACTCTGCATCAGGTAATCAAATTCCCTTCCAAATGGGAAATCCAGCAGATTCGAGGTGATCAACACACTTCAAGAAACATCAACTCAGTGATGCATTCCAATAAAAAAGAAATAGCGGAAGAATCAAAAGACGAGGGAGAAACTCGAATAGACACGGAAGAAATGATAAAGACATGGTGAATCAAATCACCACGGATGTCGCATCAAGACATACAAACATGGATTCCAGACCTGATTTTATTCAAGAACCAGAAGAGAATGAAAATATTAAGACAGCAACTGAGGAGCTCAAAGCTGTTCCACTGTTCGAGCTTAAGCCTGAGCAAAAAATCCACATAGGAGCATGGCTAAGCCCGACCAGAAGAGGTAAGTTAATTGAATATCTAAAAGTTAACGCAGATTGTTTTGCTTGGTCCCGTTCAGATATGACAGGTATACCCCCAGAAGTGATGACTCATACACTAAATGAAGACCCATCCTTCATACATGTCAAGCAAAAGAAAAGAAAGCAGGGATCGTTCAAGAATCAAGTGATTGATAAAGAGGTACAAAAACTCTTAAAAATCGGTTCAATACGTGAGGTAAAATATCCTAATTGGTTAGCTAATACCGTAGTGGTACCTAAAAACAATGGTAAATGGAGAGTATGCGTAGATTATACGGATTTGAATAAAGCATGCCTAAAAACTCATTTCCATTACCGCACATAGATCAAATGATTGATACCACTGCAGGTCATGAATTATTAAGCTTTCTAGATGCATATTCTGGTTACAATCGGATAAAAATGGACCCCTCAGACGAGGAAAAAACCTCCTTTATTACGAACAGGGGGACTTATTGTTACAAAGTCATGCCTTTTGGCTTGAAAAATGCTGGAGCCACGTACCAAAGGCTAGTGACCCAGATGTTCAGGAACATCTGGGGAAAACAATGGAGGTGTACATTAATGACATGTTGGTAAAGTCAACGCAGGAAAAAGATCATTTCCAACATCTCTCAACTACTTTCGAGATCCTCCGCAGGTATACAATGAAATTAAATCCAGAAAAATGTGCCTTTGGCATCGAATCAAGTAATTTTTGGGTTTTCTCGTATCAAATAGAGGCATTGAAGTAAATCCTGCTCAAATTAAGGCTATTGAAGAAATACCTGATATACTCACGAGCAAAAAAGAAGTTCAAAGATTAACAGGTAGGATTGCAGCTTTAGGAAGATTCATCTCCAGATCTTCAGAGAAGAGTTTTAAATTCTTCTCAGTACTAAAGAAGCAGAATCAGTTCGAATGGACTGAAGAATGTCAACAAGCTCTTAAAGACTTGAAGGCTTATCTATCAAATCCCCCACTGCTGTCTAAACCAAAGGAAGGGGAAAGGTTATACATTTATCTTGCTGTTGCAGAAATATCCATAAGTGTAGTCCTGGTAAGGGAGGACAAAGGTAAGCAATCTCCTATCTACTATGTGAGTAAGTCCTTACTAGATGCTGAAACTAGATATCCTCATCTAGAAAAATTAGCCTTGGCTCTAATCATGACAGCTAGAAAGTTAAGACAGTACTTTCAGTGTCACCCAGTTACTGTTGTAACTTCGTATACTTTGAGAAATATTTTTCATAAGCAAGAACTGTCAGGTAGAATGGCTATATGGGCAATAGAACTAAGCGAATATGACATAGTCTATCAACCTAGGACTGCAACAAAGTCTCAGATTTTAGCCAATTTTGTCGCAGATTTTAACACTAGCATAATTCCTGAAGTAGAAGAAGAATTACAAATCTTTACCGGAGCTAATCCAGGAATATGGACTCTATTCACCGACGACTCTTCTAATATTAAAGGAGCCAGGTTGGGAATTGTTTTGATACCACCTTTGGGTGAAAAGATAAGGCAAGCTATTAAATGTTATCCCATCACTAACAATGAAGCAGAGTATGAAGCTGTCATTACAGGACTCGAATTAGCACGAGAACTCTCAATTGAGCAGATCGTGATAAAAAATGACTCTCAACTAGTGGTGAACCAGATGAAGGGGACTTATACTGCCATACATACTCGAATGCAATAGTATCTGGAAAGGCACGAGACCTGGTGAGGCAATTCCAGTCATGGAAGATTATGCAAGTACCTTGAGAGGAAAACGCAGAAGTGGATGCGTTAGCTAATCTTACAACAGTTACTGATGTAACGAATAAAGACAATGCTATTGTGATACACATATTTCATTCAACAATTGACCAGGACAAGAATGAGGTAACATTTAATAATCTAACCTGGGATTGGAGAAACGAAATTGTAAATTTTTTGCAGAATGGTACCGTGTCTGAAGATAAGAAAGAAGCTCAAGCACTTCGCCGAAAAGCTGCACGGTACTGCCTAGTTCGTGACACTCTATATCACAAAATATTTGGAGGTCCCCTAGCAAGGTGCCTTGGACCTAACCAAACTGAGTGCGTGATGAAAGAAGTACATGAAGGGCATTGTGGGAACCACGCAAGTGCAAGGTCCTTAATCAAAACCCTATTCAAAGTAGGGTACTATTGGCCTAGGATTGAAGAAGATGCAGAAGATTTCGTAGCTAAATGCGATAAATGTGAGCGATATGATAACAATATGCATCGGCCCGTAGAATTACTACACCCGATTGTATCACCTTGGCCATTTATGAAATGGGTAATGGATATAGTAGGACCGTTACCCCCAGCCAAAGGAAAGGTACGATTTTTACTTGTATTAATAGATTATTTCTCAAAATGGGTGGAGGAAGATGCTTTTAAACAAGTGCGAGAAAAAGAAGTGAAAATCTTCATATGACTAAAAATCATATGCCGTTTTGGTGTACCAAAGGAAATTGTATGTGACAATGGCCCATAATTCATAGGCTCACAAATCACAGAATTCTTCCAAAGCTGGCAAATCAAACGAATCACTTCTTCACCATATCATCCCGTGGATAATGGGAAAGCTGAGTCAACAAATAAATCATTGTTAACAATCTGAAGAAACGATTGGAAAAAGCTAAGGGAAATTGGCCTAAAGAACTACCGGAAATATTATGGGCTTATAGAACTACTGCAAATACAGCCACGGGAGAAACCCTATTCGCGCTTGTTTATGGCTTAGAAGCTCTAATACCAGTGAAAATTGGTGAACCGAGCATGAGATTCACAACAACAATAGAAGAAACAAATAATGATGAGTTGAGAACAAATCTGGATTTACTCGAGCAAAGGAGAAAAGCTGCTTTAATACGCATGGCATCTCAAAAGAAAATCATAAAGCGATATTACAATAGAAAAGCTCACCTCAGATATTTCAAAATTGGGAACTTTTTCCTTAAGAAAGTTTTTCAATATACAAAGGAGGCTGGAGCAGGAAAATTAAATCCAAATTGGGAAGGACCCTACAAAGTGCGTGATATTGCTGGAAAAGATGCTTATGAGCTGGAAATCATGGATGGCAGAATTTTACCAACAAATTGGAATGCTGTTCACTTGAAGAAATATTACTTCTAAGAAAAAGGAATACCCACAGTCAGGTATCATTACGTTCAATTTTATTTAGTACAGTTAAAATTATACTAACCATTTAGATGATAGGCAAAAAGCTAACCCATAACCAGCTGATGATATTAGACCTGAATAGACACGAGGAAAAAACTGAATTCACGGTCTAGGGTTACAACTTTCTGATGGATGTTTCAAAGGGTTAAGAAGTCATCATCTAAACTATATACCTTCGAGTCCCATATGTTTTTCCTTTTCAAAAAAAGGACCACAAGAAAGGAATAGTCAAGTGCTCGAGATTTCATTCTTCAAAGCTCAAATACTTAGGGGACTATATAGTATGGAAAAGGCAAATAAAACTATCAAAAGAGTCAAAGTTTACACCTGAAGATCCATTTTTCCCAACAAGTCAAAAGTTATGAGTAGAATCAAAGAGCCAAAGACAAAAACACAAAGCCTGATTCAGAAACCTACAAAGAACATACTCGTGAATATAAACGAATGTTTAGGTTAAAGACATAATTTAATTACGGGTAGAAATTCATACCCCCGTGTTTATTCAAAACCTGTTGTTAAAATAATAAGAATTTAAATTTATGTTGTGGTCAAAATAAATTTTGTATAACTAAGATAGTTTTATTTCCTTTATATTTGATCATGTAGTTGTTTGTGAAAAAGATCAATGTGAACTTTCATTAAAGTTCGGGAAAAAATAATTGATCATTAGAAAATAGTATATCATGAAACGCTCAAGGATGAGTCTACTTAGACTTATTATGCCATTGTATAAGGGTAAGACATCAGGGTTGAGTCCTGGTGCACTATGATGATAAGTGTTAGATTTGAGTCCCAACTCATTATGGCCTTACATGCCTTTATATGAGTAAGACATTGGGTTTGAGACCCAATGCACCATATTGATGATATAATGATGACTAAATAAAAATAAAGTATTTTTCATGAAAAAGTACGGAGCTTGTCCCACTTGATTTGCTCCATTCTTGAAGTGAATGTGTAGCTAGCGGTGCATAATAAGTCTAAATAAACACAAGTGCTTGACCAATGAACGTGGGCGTGCCAAAGATCAATTAATAACAGTCATCATTATGATAATTGAAAAAAGTAGAACAATAAGGGTTCTCAAAATGCTCCTTGAAAGGTGAAGGAATATGTCTCAATGTGGTCTGTTAATACGAGACACTTTCACATGATTATAGTCCATTCGTCGAAAATGTGACTTGTGATAAGCATTGTAAATGCATGCTCATTCCTGAAAGTGAATGTGAAAATATATGTGTGATTCAAATTATGCATAAGAATATATTTATGCATGATTGAATAAATACTACAACTCACCTCTACGGGAAGTTTGAGAGAAAGAAAGATAATAAATATTATTGTATGCTTACATGAATATGTCATTGGTCGGGTACATGTGGTACACCAAAAAATATTTTGCCATGTCTTATAAAAAGTTATTAAAGGCAAAATTAAGAAATAAATGATTTTTCTTGTGATGATTTTGACCATGACAATTACTATAAAACAGTAACGGAGACATTCACCATATAGATGGTGTGACAAAAGATCTTGTAGTACAAAATCAATTAAGAGCTCCGGAAGAGTGAATTTATTACTACCCGGATTAATGAAATTATTCTTGACATTAATATTATAGTAAGTCTCAAAAGAAACTTTTTGAGTTTCAAATGTATTAGCCAAAGTAGTTGGCATATTGAGACTATATGTGAAAGGAAGATTGAATATCTTTATATTATTATAATCATACCGGGTAAATATAAAAGGTTACCCGACTGGCCATCCCGGTTCAATTATAATGCAAAAATTAATTGAGAATTCACATTGGCATAGATTGAAGAAATAGAAGGTACTTCAAAAATTCTCTTGTGCTGTTTATTTTCATGATATACCAGTTAAGGTTGGGATTGAATCCTTTGTTTCTGGAACGAATAGAAGGTGATATACATATAGGCCCAGTCACTTGCCATGTGGACCATTTAATATTATATGATTTTAATAGATGCATATATTTTATGGTCACATGTGCGTTTGTTATCAACTTGCAGTTTGGACTTTGCAAGATTGATTGCTCAAATTATTAGAGCACAGTTCCAGAATATAAATTATGATGATTTATCTTGATAATGCTGGTTTAAATCCAAGTTGGTTTAGCAGAAATTATATGCCTCCAATTATAGCTAACATTGGTTATGAGAACAAAACTCCCAAATAGAAATTTGGTATAAGGTGTATTATTTAATATACAACAACACTTTTACACATCTAGCCAACAAGTTATGAAAAATTTTTCCTATCTTAATTGGTTCAGGGTCAGGCGCCAAATAATTTCCATCTAGTATGAATGTGCTATATGATTTAATTATGCCACCAATATGCACAAAGATAGATTTCCAAAGAAGGTGGGGATATGTGTTGTTGATCCCAACATTAGGGGGAGAAAATGGACAGCTGAAAAAGTTATACGTATAATGAATTATTATGAGTACATCTAGATCCTCGTACAAGAAAATGTGAACTTGAAGTTCAAGTGATAATTCATTTGTAAAATACTACCAGATATTTTTGCTGACCCAAAGCTAAATGTTATATTTCAGCTGCTAATGCTCCAAACAGAATAATGTCCATGATGGACAGAATTTATGGCACACATGAAGAGTAATAGACAAATCGATTCCAAAGATAAAACTCCTTGAAGAAGGAGTGGAGAAAATGATCAAGATGGTCATAATAAGGAGGCAAATGCTTTAGAAGAGAACCACGTCATAACACTTTATAAGGCCTCATGGGAGAGGCTCAGATACCTGAAAATAATGAGATTTCGATAGGTTATGTCTTTATTGTATGATAATGGAACTGATGTAAAATGATCATTGATGATATTGTTGATATACTGTAGCTCTCAGTATTATTATTATTATTATCGACGAGGATGTTGAGCTCAAATCTGTCATGAAATTTGGACAGATAAATGATTGGTCAATGAAAAATACGCAATCAAGATTGACTTCACTTGGAAAACGTGAAGTTTTGGATTGATAGTCCCAACACCTGAAAATATAAAGCCAGGGGGGTGACCCAAGATTTTATGTAAATGTCCTGGCTTTGATTATATGGAAACATCTTACCTTGTGGTGGATACAATTGCTTTTAGATAGTCTGAAAATACCTGATAAATTTGATACGCGTATATAAAAATCATTGAAGGATTTAAATTGTTCTGAAGCATATTAAGGTTCCCAAGAAATTCATTAAATAAAGCTTCTGCAAATCATTATGTGGATTAGAGCAATCATGGCGTACATAATTTATTTTTGTGTCAATTGCAATTGATGCAATATGTATCTTTCTAGAACCATGAGTATAACAATATGCTAGTTAGATATAGTTTAATTCCTATATAAAGATACAGGAATACTATTAGGATTATGTTTCAAAAGGAATCCTTGATATAGATTTGTTTATTCTAACAAATATTGTCAAGGTTTTGTTGGTTATACAAATGCAGGGGATGATTCGTTGTCAGTGAGGGTTCTGTTATATTATGATATTCAATAATATTCCAATTGCATTGAAGACGATACTGCATGCATAGCTCAATTAAAAGAAAGATTTATTGAAGGAGACAGAATAAAGCATATATTTCATCAAAGTTCTTTATGAGACAAAATTTTCACCGAGCGGTGAAATAGACGTTCAACAAATTTGTTCGCATGAGAATTTGGTGTTCTGTTAAGTGAAGCATGAGCAACCTCAAAATTTGAGAAGTTGTTATACAAGATCGGAACACGTCACTTCGGAGAAATAAATTGATGTTTTCATCAGGGGGAGACAAATACGCGCTGTACTCTTTTTCCCTTAGCTAAGATTTTATCCTACTGGATTTTTCTGGTAAGGTTTTTAACGAGGCAACAAATAATGCGTAATACATGAGATGTGTACTCTTTTTCCTTCACTAAGATTTTTTTTCCCACAGAATTTTTTCGTAGTAAGGTTTTAATGAGGCGCATTATCTATGGACATCCAAGGGGGAGTGTTATAAATAATTATCTAATGGTGGATGTCCATAACTCATAAAAGAGTAATACCCACTAATCTTCTCCATTATCTCCATTAACCTCCCACTACTTCTTACCATTATGGTTGTAAATCCCATACCTCCATAACCTCCCCATGATCTTCCTCCATGATCTCAAATGTTTAATGTCATGTTTATGACATTCTTTTGTATACCTCTATGTAATACGATAAATAGAGGATGAAAAGTGATATTATACACACTTGGAATAAATAGAAGAAATAAGAAAGTTCCCTCTTCCTCTCTACATCTTTTGTCTATTTTATTGTTTCATATTATTACTTTGAGCTTAGTTTCTTAAAATTATATATATTAAGTGCTCATAGATTGAAGAGTCGGGGATGGTCGGCACATTTAGTTTTGAAAATTACAAAGGCTCCAATTATATTAAGAAACATATTTAATATTACAAGAAAATAATAATACTCTTAATGAAAAATGACATTCCGTAGATATATAATCACGGATTTACGATGAATTTACAGTTGCATCACTAACTAAAAAATATTTATATGGAAACAATAAAATTTGCAATGAAAAATAAAATTAATTACTAATTATTCCACTAATACATGATAAAAAATTTAAAGACATGATCTCTACCCTCACCAGAGCCCACGGTGTGGGATTATACTGCGTATGTTCTTATTGTTGTTGTTGTTGTTGTTGTTAAATTAATATTCGTTGTAAGTTCCAATTTTATTAAAAATATGACATTATATCTAATAAATGTCTGAATAACTAATTGAGAATCAAACAACAATAATGTGTGTGTGTGTGTATATATATATATATATATATATATATATACACACTTCATGTTTATCTCATATCATTATTATAAAGTTTGTATTGCAAAATACTGAATTTTTATTGTATGCATACATTAAGAATTGTTTTTCATTATAAGGGCATTTGTACACACATTATTTGCAATTCAATTATTATTTTATAATTTTATCTATTATTATAATTTTGTTTTAAATAAAAAGATTTTGAACCTAAAAGTTTTGTTTGAGTATCTCAAAGGAAGTAATATTTCCCTCACAAAAGTTATAACTTCTTCTGTAAATGATATTCATGTCAAACACAATTTTAACATCAAATTTATCTTAAAATATAGTCAAATCTCTCTATAACAGTCTCGTTTGCTCCAAATGTTTTTGAATGTTTGTAACGACCCGACAGGTCGTTTTGCGTTGTCGGACCTCGTTCCCCTAAATGAAACTTTTCATTGCGGATTATTGTGATTTATGACTTGTGGGGGCGGGTGGTCTAGGTTTCAGAAGTGTTTAGAGCAATATTGGAACACTTGGTTTCTTCAGGTTGGTCGTTAAGGCCAAGTTTGACTTCGCTCAACATTTTGAGTGAACGACCTCGGAATCGAGTTTCGACGGTTCCGGTAGCTTCGTATGATGATGTCGGACTTGGGCGTATGTTCGGAATGGGTTTTAGATGACCCGGGAGCATTTTGGGGCGTTCAGCGCGTTGTTAGCGCAGCCAAGAAAACTTAAAGTTCCTAAGTTTTGTTCTAGGGGTTTTGAGGGGTGATTTTGAGTTTTAGCGTTGTTTTGGGTGTTTCGAAGGCTCGAGCGAGTCCGTATTATGATTTGGGACTTGTTGGTATATTTGGACGGGGCTCGGGTGGGCCCAGGTGCCTCCCGGACACCACACGAGGCCAAAAACCAGCTGAAATAGCTACTGGTGCACCTGTTCTGGTGTGACCGCAGGTGCGGTTGCCCAATCGCAGGTGCGGGACCGCTCCTGCAGTCGCAACCTTGCAGGTGCAACCCCCAGCGGGCAGCCCATTTCTCGCAGGTGCGGACAAAGTTCCGCAGGAGCGGAGCTACGGGTGCGGTCTCCTCTCCGCAGGTGCGGGCCCAGGCTTCCTCGTCCGTTTCCGTAGGTGCGAGCCTTCGCTCGCAGGTGTGAGACCGCAAGTGCAATACTTGAGCCGCAGGTGCGGAACCACTGTCAGGCAGTGTGTTGCTTTAAAATACGGGATTCTTCATTGTTTCTTCATTTCTTCCTCCATTAGAGCACTTTGATATCTTGGGAAAAGAGCTCCACGACCACACCACTGAAAGGTAAGTAAATTCTATCCTAAAGTTAGTTAATACATGCATTCTTAGTATAATTTAACTACTTAATTAGTGAAAAAGTTAGGAATATGGGTAGTAACCTAGGGCTTCGAGAATTTAGAAAATTACTCGTGAATTGGCTGTGAAATTATACAAGAATCGTATATTAATGATCCTTAGGCTATGGGTGAGTGTTTCCTTCGAGAATTTTTGGAATTCGAGCATGCGGGTCCGGGGTTGGATTTTGGGATTTCTTCAAGAATGATGAATTTACTAAATAGGTAGGAGAATTTCCATACTTTGAGCATAAATTGATGTATTTGTACAACATTTGGCTAGTTTCGAGTTCTCGGGTGTAGAGTTCGGAGTTTCGGGCGCGTTCTTGGTCCGGGGAGTAGATTCGACACAAGGTGAGTCTCCTTTCTAACCTTGTAAAAGGGCACTGTCCCCCTAGGTGCTCTAAATGACTATGTGCTAATGTTTGTGGGGGCTACGTATGCGCAAAATGATAGTCCGTACGTAGCGACTATTATTGTTATATCCGAGTAGTTAGGCCTACACCATGCCTTATATTTTCCTTGAAATGAACTATATGCTTAGTGAATTTATGCTAGATGCGGCTTGTTTCCCTGAGATCATGGAATTTAAAAAATCTTAAGGAATTTTTCACAAAAAGTAATTTATAAATAATAAATGTGTGGATTGTGTGTGCATGTGACCGCTTCGCAATTTACATTCTGCGAGTGGAGTGTTCCCCCACTCTCATGGGAGCGGGCCGTATGCCACGACGAGATTGAAAGATATATTATGGTTCGGGTCGTTGAACCCTCGGCCGTGCACATATATGATCATTATGATGGCTCAGACAGGTTGTCCTTATCCTGTATGCGCATGCTGAATTGTTAATGATTCTTTTATGGAATTTGAGTGGTCAGATATATTTTTAAAGGAAAGAAAAGAATAATGAAGTAGAAATTATACATTTACTTCCAGTATTTTTTTGAACTACTGTTATTTTTAAATGTTTACTGCTTTTATCCTCCTCGTATGTCTGTTACTGATATTATATCCTGCTTAATCATTTTGTTGGACCTTAGTGAGTGTCAAGTCGGCCTCTCATCACTACTTCTTCGAGGTTAGGCGGGATACTCACTGAGTACATATTTGTTTATGTACTCATGCTACGCTTCTGTACTTAATTGTACAGGTTCTGAGGCTGGTGCATATGGTTATCAGACCGGAGCTCGCTTTTGATCATAGAACCTGACTTCATGGTGAGCTCCTTATCCTGACGATCCTCGGCAGCACCATGGAGTTTTCTTTTGCTTATTTCCCGTGTATTTCTTTTAGACAGTGGGACTGTATATTATATCTTTTGTATATTCTATTAGTATGCCCCTAGGACTTGTGACACTAGTTCCTGGCACACACGTAGTGGTTATTATGATTTGCGGGTCTGTATATATATATTGGCTCACACCTCTTTATGACTGCCTTTGGTTAAAAATGGCTTACTATCCTTTATCAATTCATGTTTTTAAACTTTAAAACTTGGCACGTGTTGGGATGTTTAATCAATTATGGGAAAAATCCTTAATAATATAAGTGTGGGTTGGCCTAACCCCGGTGTTGGGCGCAACCATGACCTGAGTTAGTATTTTGGGTCGTGACAACATGGTATTAGATCTCTAGGTTCACGTAGGTCTCACAAGTCACGGGCAAACCTAGTAGAGTCTTGCGGATCGGTATGGAGACGTCTGTACTTATCTTCGGGAGGCTATAGGGTGTTAGGAAAACCTCTCCTTATTTTATTCTATCGTGCAGTCCAAGGTTTACCAAATCTCATTCTTCTATTCTCTCACAGATGGTGAGGACGCGTGCATCTGATGTTCTAGACCCGGGAAGGGCCGCTACCCTCGTTGTTTGAGGCTGTGGCAGAGGCCGGGGGAGGGCACCGGCCTGAGGTAGGGGATGAGGGCATCCCCGAGCTATTCCAATTATACCACCACAAGAGGATCCTACTATAGAGGAGCAGGGTGAGGTGCCCCCAACAGGTCCTGCTATAGTGGACTTTATGACGGCGCGAGGCTTCCAAGAGATCATGTGTCGTATGATGCGGTTTATGGACACCATGTCCCAGGATGGTTTATTTACAGCAGCACCTGCCACATCTCAGGCGGGAGGGGAGGCCCAGAATCCTACCGCCCAGGCTGCAGGTCAGGCAGCAACATTACATCATACCTCGGGTACACTGCCCGTGGGTGGGGTCTAGCCTGTAGCAGCAGCACCTGATCCTAGACCAGCTGCAGACGGTGATCCACAGAAGTTATTGGATAGATGGACTCGATTGCACCCTCCAGTCTTTGGGGTGAGCGAGGCGAGGATGCCCAGGATTTTGTTGACAGGTGCAGGGACAAGCTGCACAATATGAGGATATTAGAGTCCCATGGAGTGGACTTCACTACCTTCCAGTTAGAGGGTAGAGCTCGCAGATGGTGGTAGTCCTATATTCTCAGCAGGCCAGCAGATTCTCCTCCTATCACTTGGGAGCAGTTCACTCAGATGTTTCTAGACAGGTTTATCCCACCCTCTGAGAGGGAAGAGCTGCGATATCAGTTCGAGCAGCTGGAGCAGGGACAGATGTCAGTGACAGATTATGAGGCTAGATTCTCAGAGTTGTCTCGCCAAGCACTTATGATATTGCCTACTAATGCCGAGAGAGTGCGGAGATTAGTAGCAGGATTATCAGCCTATGGGTCCAGCACCAGCCGTCAGGCCACCTCGAGGTGGGGAACAGGTCGGCAGGGGTCTTCCTAGAGGTGGAGGCCAGTCAGGGGGAGGTCAGTCAGCTCCTGTTCATTCTGGCGGGGCCCAGTCTTCCGATGCTCCAACTAGATTCTATGCTATTTCGGCCAGATCAGATGCAGTTTCCTCAGATGGCGTGATCACAGGTATTATTACAATATGTTGTAGAGAGGCATCAGTGTTATTTGATCTAGGATCCACTTATTCCTATGTTTCGGTCTTATTTGATCATTTTCTGGATGTCCCTCGTGAGTCCTTGGGTTCTCCTATATGTGTGTCCACTCCTGTGGGCGATTCTGTGGTGGTAGACCGTATTTACTGGTCGTGTATGGTTACATTCTATGGGTTCGAGACTCGAGCGGATATCTTATTGCTCGACATGGTTGATTTCGAGATTATTTTAGGCATGGATTGGCTATATCCTTATCATGCCGTGTTAGATTGCCATGCCAAGATAGTTACTTTAGCCATGCCAGAGTCGCCTAGGCTAGAGTGGAGAGGTTCCTCACTTAGTGCAGCCAGCCGGGTTATTTCATTCCGGAAGGCTCGACATATGGTCGAGAAGGGTTGTCTGGCCTACCTCGCTTATGTGTGTCCACCACCGCCGAGTCTCTGACGATTGATTTAGTGCCAGTTGTTTGAGAGTTTGCTGATGTATTTCCTTCGGACCTTCCGGGCATGCACCCAGCCTATATCTATTCCTCCGTACCGTATGGCTCCGAAAGAGTTGAATGAGTTCAAGGAGCAGCTTGAGGAGTTGTTGACTAAGGGGTTCATCAGACCGAGTGTATCGCGGTGGGGTGCTCCAGTTCTATTCGTGAAGAAGAAGGATGGGTCCATGCGGATGCATATTGATTACCGCCAGTTGAACAAGGTCACCATTTAGAACAAGTATCCTTTTCCGCGCATAAATGATTTGTTTGACCAGTTGCAGGGTTCTAGGTGTTTTCTAAGATTTATTTGAGATCGGGATATCATCAGTTGAGGATTCGGGCCTCAGATGTTCCAAAGACAACTTTTCACACGAGGTATGGCCACTACGAGTTCCTGGTAATGTCCTTTGGCTTGACTAATGCCCCAGCATCATTCATGGACTTGATGAATAGGGTGTTCAGGACGTATATTGATTCCGTTGTCATTGTCTTCATTGATGAAATTTTGATTTACTCACGTAGCCTGGGGGATCACGAGCAACATTTGAGAGTTGTGCTCTAGACTCTGCGAGAATAGAAGATATATGCTAAGTTCTCCAAGTGTGAGTTCTGGTTGGATTCCGTGGCATTCTTGGGGCATGTGGTATCCGGAGAGGATATCAAGGTTGATCCTCAGAAGGTTGAGGCGGTTCAGAGTTGATCGCGTCCTACTTCAGCTACAGAGGTCAGGAGCTATTTGGGCCTATCAGGCTATTATCGCCGATTTGTGGAGGGGTTATCTTATATTACAGCTCCATTGACTAGATTGAATCAGAAGAAAGCCCCGTTCAGATGTCCCGACGAGTGTGAGGCGATCTTTAGAAGCTCAAGACAACATTGACTCATCACTAGTTTTGGTATTACCTTCCGGTTCGGGGATGTACACAGTGTATTGCGATGCTTCACGCGTTGGTTTGGGATATGTGTTGATGCTGGAAGGGAGAGTTATTGCTTATGCTTCACGCCAGCTGAAGGTTCAGGAGAAGAATTACCCTATGCACCATTTAGAGCTGGCGGCGACTGTGCATGCTCTTAAGATTTGGAGGCACTACTTGTATGGGGTGTCCTGTGAGGTTTATACAGACCAACGCAGCTTGCAGCACTTGTCCAAGCAGAGGGATCTTAATGTGAGGCAGCACAAATGGCTTGAGTTGTTGAAGGATTATGATATCACCATTCTTTATCATCCGGGCAAGGCAAACGTGGTAGCAGATGCCTTGAGCAAGAAGGAAGAGAGTATGGGTAGTTTGGCTTACATTGCAGCAGAGGAGAGACATCTAGCCTTGGACATTCAGTCCTTGGCTAATCGCCTGGTGAGGTTAGACCTTTCGGAGCCTCGTCGAGTTCTAGCACCTGTGGTTGCGCAGTCTTCGTTATTGGGTGAAATTAAGGCTCGACAGTTCGATGATCCGTGCTTGGCAGAGCTTCGGGAGACAGTGGTACAAGGTGGTGCCAAGGAGTTTACTATTGGTGAGGATGGTGTTCTGAGACTTCAGGGCCGTTTATGTGTTCCTAATGTCGATGGCCTAAGAGGGAGGATTCTAGAGCAGGCACACAGTTCTCAGTATTCTGTCCATCTTGGTTCTACAAAAATGTATCGTGATTTGATGCAGCATTGCTGGTGGAGGCGGATGAAGAAGGATATTGTGGAGTATGTGGCTAGGTGTCTTAATTTCCATTAGGTTAAGTATGAGCACCATAGGTCAGGAGGCCTACTTCAGCGGATGCCCATCCCATAATGGAAGTGGGAACGCATCACTATGGACTTCGTGGTTGGGTTGCCTCGGACTTTGTGGAAGGTTGACGCGATTTGGGTCATTGTGGATAGATTGACCAAATCGGTGCATCTCATTCCAGTGGCTACTACATATACTTCTGAGAGGTTGGCACATATCTACATTCGGGAGATAGTCTGGTTGCATGGTGTGCCGGTGTCCATTATATCAGATTGAGGTCCTCAGTTCACCTCGCACTTCTAGAGAGTGTTGAATAGTGAGATGGGTGCCCAGATAGATCTCAGCACAGTATTTCACACTCAGACTGATGGTCAGTCGGAGCGTACAATTCAGATATTGGAGGACATGCTCAGGGCATGTGTGATTGACTTTGGAGGTCAGTGGGACCAGTTTTTGCCTTTGACCGAGTTTTCTTACAATAATAGTTATCAGTCCAGCATTGAGATGGTACCATTTGAGGCTTTGTATGGTCGGCGATGTCGTTATCCTATCGGGTGGTTTGAGCCTGGCGAGGCTAAGTTATATGGCACCGACCTAGTGAGGGATTCTTTGGAGAAAGTGAAGTTGATCCGGGAGAGGCTCTGCACAACACAGTCCAGACAGAAGAGTTACGCGGATCAAAGGGCGCGTGATGTATCATTTATGGAGGGAAATAAGGTCCTATTGAAAGTCTCGCCGATGAAGGGTATTATGAGGTTTGGGAAGAAGGGGAAGCTAAGCCTGAGGTTTATACGTCCCTTCGAGGTGTTGAGGCGAGTTGGGGAGGTTGCTTATGAGCTGGACTTACCTCCCAGTTTATCAGGAGTTCATCCAGTTTTTCATGTATCCATGCTCCGGAGGTACCACGCCGACTTCTCTCACGTGGTTGACTTCAAAACTATTCAGTTGGATGAGAGGTTGGGCTACGAGAAGGAGCCATTTGCTATTATTGATAGACACGATCACCAGTTGAGGTCCAAGAGAGTTTATGCCGTTAAGGTCTAGTGGAAGGGCCAACCAGTTGAAGAGGCAACTTGGGAGTCCGAGGAGGGCATGCAGAGCAGATATCGGCACTTATTTAGCACTTCAGGTATGATTCTCGACCCGTTCGAGGACGAAAGTTTGTTTAAGAGGTGGAGAATGTAACGACCCGACCGATTGTTTTGCGTTGTCGGAACCCGTTCCCCTAAATGAAACTTCCCATTGCGGCTTATTGTGATTTATGACTTGCGGGGGCGGGTGGTCAGAGTTTCAGAAGTGTTTAGGGCAATATTGGAACACTTGGTTCCTTAAGGTTGGGCTTTAAGGACAAGTTTGACTTCGATCAACATTTTGGGTAAATGACCTCGGAATCGAGTTTCGACGGTTCTGGTAGCTTCGTATGATGAATTTGGACTTGGGCGTATGTTCGGAAAGGGTTTTGGATGACCCGAGAGCGTATCGACACCCAATATTGAAATAAGAGTTCCTTCGGTTCCTATTGTGGCTTGGGACGTATTTTTGAGTTATCGAGTTCCGAACGGAATTCGAAGATTGGGAATAGTTCTGTTATGTCATTTATGACTTGCCTACAAAATTTGGTGTCATTCCGAGTAGTATAGGTCGGTTCGGCGCGTTGTTAGCGAAGTCAAGAAAACTTAAAGTTCCTAAGTTTGGTTCTAGGGGTTTTGAGGTGTGATTTTGAGTTTTAGCGTTGATTTGGGTGTTCTAAAGGCTCGAGCGAGTCCGTATTATGATTTGGGACTTGTTGGTATATTTGGACGGGGGCTTGGGTGGGCCCAGGTGCCTCTCGGACACCACACGAGGCCAAAAACCAGCTGAAAAAGCTGCTGGTGCACCTGTTCTGGTGTGACCGCACCTGAGACCTCGCAGGTGCGATCCCCAACGGGCAGCCCATTTCTCGCAGGTGCGGACAAAGTTCCGCAGGAGAGGAGCCGCGGGTGCGGTCTCCTCTCCGCAGGTGCGGGCCCAGGCTTCCTTGTCCATTTCCGCATGTGCGAGCCTTTGCTCGCAGGTGCGACACCGCAAGTGCGGTCCTTGAGCCACAAGTGCGGAACCACGGTCAGTCAGTCTGTTTCTTTAAAATACGGGATTCTTCATTGTTTCTTCATTTCTTCCTCCATTAGAAAACTTTGAGAGCTTGGGAAAAGGGCTCCACGACCACACCACTGAAAGGTAAGTAAATTCTATCCTAAAGTTAGTTAATACATGCATTCTTAGTAGAATTTAACTACTTAATTAGTGAAAAAGTTAGGAATTTGGGTAGTAACCTAGGGCTTCTAGAATTTAGAAAATTACCCGTGAATTGGCTATGAAATCATACAAGAATCATATATTAATAATCCTTAGGATATGGGTGAGTGTTTCCTTCGAGAATTTTAGGAATTCGAGTATGCGGGCCCGAGGTTGGATTTTGGAATTTCTTCAAGAATGATGAATTTACTAAATAGGTAGGAGAATTTCCATACTTTGAGCATGAATTGAAGTATTCTTATAACATTTGTCTAGTTTCGAGTCCTCGGGTGTAGAGTGTGGAGTTTCGGGCGCGTTCTTGGTCCGTGGAGTAGATTCGACACCAGGTGAGTCTCCTTTCTAACCTTGTAAGAGGGAACTGTCCCCCTAGGTGCTCTAAATAACTATGTGCTAATGTTTGTGGGGGCTATGTACGCGCAAAGTGATGAGAGTCCGTACTTAGCGACTATTATTGTTATGTCCGGGTAGTTAAGCCTACACCATGTCTTATGTTTTCCTTGAAATGAACTATATGCTTAGTGAATTTATGCTACATGCGGCTTGTTTCCCTGAGATAATGGAATTTAAGAACTTTTAAGGAATTTTTCACGAAAAGTTTCCCCGAGGTTTATAGGTCTCTTCGAGGTGTTGAGGCGAGTTGGGGAGATTGCTTATGAGCTGGCCTTACTTCCCAGTTTATCAGGAGTTCATCCAGTTTTTCATGTATCCATGCTCAGGAGGTACCATGCCGACTTCTCTCACGTGGTTGATTTCAGCACTATTAAGTTGGATGACAGGTTCGGATACGAGGAGGAGCCAGTTGCTATTATTGATAGACAGGATCGTTAGTTGAGGTCCAAGAGAGTTTCTGCTGTTATGGTCCAGTGGAAGGGACAACCAGTTGAGGAGGCAACCTGGGAGTCCGAGGAGGGCATGCAGAGCAGATATCCGCACTTATTAAGCACTTCAGGTATGATTCTAGACCCGTTCGAGGACGAACGTTTGTTTAAGAGGTGGAGAATGTAACGACCCGACCGGTCATTTTGCATTGTCGGAACCCGTTCCCCTAAATGAAACTTCCCATTGAGGATTATTGTGATTTACGACTTGTGGGGGCGGGTGGTCCGGGTTTCAGAAGTGTTTAGAGCAATACTGGAACAGTTGGTTCCTTCAGGTTGGCCTTTAAGGCCTAGTTTGACTTCGGTCAACATTTTGGGTAAACGACCTCAGAATCGAGTTTCGACGGTTCCGGTAGATTTGTATGATGATTTCGGACTTGGGCGTATGTTCGGAATGGGTTTTGGATGACCCGGGAGCGTTTCGGCGCCCAATATTGAAATAAGAGTTTCTTAGGTTCCTATTGTGGTTTGGGACGTGTTTTTGAGTTATCGAGGTCCGAACGGAATTTCGAGATGGGGAATAGTTCCGTTATTTCATTTATGACTTGCCTGCAAAATTTGGTGTCATTCCTAGTAGTATAGGTCGGTTCGGCGCGTTGTTAGCGAAGTCAAGAAAACATAAAGTTCCTAAGTTTTGTTCTAAGGGTTGTGAGGTGTGATTTTGAGTTTTCGTGCTGTTTTGGGTGTTCCGAAGGCTCGAGCGTGTCTGTATTATGATTTGGGACTTGTTGGTATATTTGGACGGGGGCTCGGGTGGGCCCAAGTTTTTCCCGGACATCACAGGAGGCCAAAAACCAGCTGAAATAGTTGCTGGTGCACCTGTTCTGGTGTGACCGCATGTGCGGTTTCCCAGTCGTAGGTGCGGGACCGGTCCTATGGTCTCAGCCTCACAGGTGCGACTCCCAGCGGGCAGCCCATTTCTCGCAGGTACAGACAAAGTTCCGCAGGAGCAGAGCCGCGGGTGCAGTCTCCTCTCCGCAGGTGCGGTCTCCTCTTTGCAGGTGCGGGCCCAGGCTTCCTCATCCATTTCCGCAGGTGCGAGCCTTTGCTCGCAGGTGCGAGACCGCAAGTGCGGTCCTTGAGCCGCAGGTGCGGAACCACTATCAGGCAGTGTGTTTCTTTAAAATATGGGATTCTTCATTGTTTCTTCATTTCTTCCTCCATTAGAACACTTTGAGTGCTTGGGAAAAGGGCTCCACGACCAACCACTGAAAGGTAAGTAAATTCTATCCTAAAGTTAGTTAATACATGCATTCTTAGTAAAATTTAACTACTTAATTAGTGAAAAATTTAGGAATTTGGGTTGTAACTTAGGGCTTCGAGAATTTAGAAAATTACCCGTGAATTGGCTATGAAATCGTACAAGAATCGTATATTAATGATCCTTAGGCTATGGATGAGTGTTTCCTTCGAGAATTTTTGGAATCCGAGCATACGGGTCCGGGGTTGGATTTTGGGATTTCTTCAAGAATGATGAATTTACTAAATAGGTAGGAGAGTTTCCATACTTTGAGCATAAATTGATGTATTTGTATAACATTTGACTAGTTTCGAGTCCTCGGGTGTAGAGTTCGGAGTTTCGAGCGCGTTCTTGGTCCGGGGAGTAGATTCGACACGAGGTGAGTCTCCTTTCTAACCTTGTAAGAGGGAACTGTCCCCCTAGGTACTCTAAATGACTATGTGCTAATGTTTGTGGGGGCTACATACGCGCAAAGTAATGAGAGTCCGTACGTAGCGACTAGTATTGTTATGTCCAGGTAGTTAGGCCTACACCATGCCTTATGTTTTCCTTGAAATGAACTATATGCTTAGTGAATTTATGCTACATGCGGCTTGTTTCCCTGAGATAATGGAATTTAAGAAATTTTAAGGAATTTTTCACGAAAAGTTTCCCCGAGGTTTATAGGTCCCGTCGAGGTGTTGAGGTGAGTTGGCGAGGTTGCTTATGAGCTGGCCTTACCTCCAAGTTTTATCAGTATTTCATCCAGTTTTTCATGTATTCATGCTCCGGAGGTACCACGCCGACTTCTCTCACGTGGTTGATTTCAACACTATTCAGTTGGATGAGAGGTTGGGCTACGAGGAAGATCCAATTGCTATTATTGATAGACATGATAGTTAGTTGAGAACCAAGAGAGTTTTTGCTATTAAGGTCCAGTGGAAGGGACAACCAGTTGAGGAGGAATCCTGGGAGTCCGAGGAGGGCATGCGGAGCAGATATCCGCACTTATTCACCATTCAGGTATGATTCTAGACCCGTTCGAGGAAGAATGTTTGTTTAAAAGTTGGAGAATGTAACGATCCGACTGGTCGTTTTGCATTGTCAGAACCCGTTCCCCTAAATGAAACATCCCATTGCGGCTTATTGTGATTTATGACTTGCGGGGGAGGGTGGTCCGGGTTTCAGAAGTGTTTAGAGCAATATTGGAACACTTGGTTCCTTCAGGTTGGCCTTTAAGGACAAATTTGACTTCGGTCAATATTTTGGTTAAACGACCTCGGCATCGAGTTTCGATGATTCCGATAGCTTCGTATGATGATGTCGGACTTGGGCGTATGTTCGGAATGGGTTTTGGATGAACCGGGAGCGTTTCAACGCCCAATATTGAAATAAGAGTTCCTTAGGTTCCTATTGTGGTTTGGGACGTGTTTTTGAGTTATCGTGGTCCGAACGAAATTCTGAGATCGGGAATAGTTCCATTATGTCATTTATGACTTGCCTGCAAAATTTGGTGTCATTCTTAGTAGTATAGGTCGGTTCGGCACATTGTTAGCGAAGTCAAGAAAACTTAAAGTTCCTAAGTTTTGTTCTAGGGGTTTTGAGGTGTGATTTTGAGTTTTAGCATTGTTTTGGGTGTTCCGAAGGCTCGAGCGAGTCCGTATTATGATTTGGAACTTGTTGGTATATTTTGACGGGGGCTCGGATGGGCCCAAGTGCCTCCAGGACACAACAGGAGGCCAAAAACTAGCTGCTGGTGCACCTGTTCTGGTGTGACCGCAGGTGCGGTTGCTCAGTCGCAAGTGCGGGACCGCTCCTGCAGTCCCAGCCTCGCAGGTGTGACCCCTAGCGGGCAACCTATTTCTCGCAGGAGCAGAGCCACGGGTGCGGTCTCCTCTCTGCAAGTGCGGGCCCAGGCTTCTTTGTCCATTTCCGCAGGTGCAAGCCTTTGCTCGCAGGTGCGAGACTGCAAGTGCGGTCCTTGAGTCGCAGGTGCGGAACCACTGTCAGGCAGTGTGTTTCTTTAAAATATGGGATTCTTCATTGTTTCTTCATTTCTTCCTCCATTAGAACACTTTGAGAGCTTGGGAAAAGGGCTCCACGACCCAACCACTGAAAGGTAAGTAAATTCTATCCTAAAGTTAGTTAATACATGCATTCTTAGTAAAATTTAACTACTTAATTAGTGAAAAATTTAGGAATTTGGGTTGTAACTTAGGGCTTCGAGAATTTAGAAAATTACCCGTGAATTGGCTATGAAATCGTACAAGAATCGTATATTAATGATCCTTAGGCTATGTGTGAGTGTTTCCTTCGAGAATTTTTGGAATCCGAGCATGCGGGTCCGGGGTTGGATTTTGGGATTTCTTCAAGAATGATGAATTTAGAAAATAGGTAGGAGGATTTCCATACTTTGAGCATAAATTGATGTATTTGTATAACATTGGGTTAGTTTCGAGTCCTCGGCTGTAGAGTTCGGAGTTTCGGGGGCGTTCTTGGTCTAGGGAGTAGATTCGACACGAGGTGAGTCTCCTTTCTAACCTTGTAAGAGGGAACTGTCCCCCTAGGTACTCTAAATGACTATGTGCTAATGTTTGTGGGGGCTACGTACGCGCAAAGTGATGAGAGTCCGTACGTAGCGATTATTATTGTTATGTCCGGGTAGTTAGGCCTACACCATGCCTTATGTTTCCCTTGAAATGAACTATATGCTTAGTGAATTTATGCTACATGCGTCTTGTTTCTCTGAGATCATGAAATTTAAGAAATTTTAAGGAATTTACGAAAAGTAATTTATATAGAATAAATGTGTGGATTGTGTGTGCATGTGACCGCTTCGCAATTTACATTCCACGAGCAGAGTGTTATTTCCCCCATTCTCATGGGAGCGGGCCGTACGCCACGACGAGATTGAAAGATATATTATGGTTCGGGCCGTTCGACCCTCGGCAGTGCACATATATGATCATTATGATGGCTCAGGCCGGGTGTCCTTATCCTGTATGCGAATGCTGAATTGTTAATGATTCTTTTATGGATTTGGAGTGGTCAGGTATATTTTTAAAGGAAAGAAAAGAATATTGAAGTAGAAATTGTACATTTACTTCCAATATTTATTTGAACTACTGTTATTTTTAAATGTTTACTTCTTTTATCCTCCTCGTATGTCTGTTACTGATATTATATCCTGCTTAATCATTTTGTTGGACCTTAGTGGGTGCCAAGTCGACCTCTTGTCACTACTTCTTCGAGGTTAGGCGGGATACTCACTGGGTACATATTTATTTTTGTACTCATGCTACGCTTCTGTACTTAATTGTACAGGTTCTGAGGCTGGTGCATCTGGTTATCAGACCGTAGCTCGCTTTTGATCATAGTTGGACCTGACTTCAAGGTGAGCTTCTTCTCTTGACGATCCTCAGCAGCACCATGGAGTTTTCTTTTGCTTATTTCCCATCTATTTCTTTCAGACAGTGGGACTGTATATTATATCTTTTGTATATTCTGTTAGTATGCCCGTAGGACTTGTGACACAAGTTCCTGGCACACACGTAGTGGTTATTATGGTTTGCGGGTCTGTATATATATATTGGCTCATGCCTCTTTATGACTGCCTTTGGTTAAAAATGGCTTAGTATATTTTTTCAATTAATGTTTTTAAACTTTAAAACTTGGCACGTGTTGGGATGTTTAATCAATTATGGGAAAAATCCTTAGTAATCTGAGTGTGGGCTTGCCTAACCCCGGTGTTGGGCGCCATCACGACCTGAGTTAGTATTTTGGGTCGTGACAATGTAATAGCACATTGCTGTTATAAAATATATATTATAACAGAACATGAAATTTGTTTCCGACAAAACTTGACTTTTATAGTGAAGTGTTGTTATATAAGGATGTAGTTATATAGAAGTCTCCGTAAATTTTCCAAACTTCAACCAAATGTAACGACCCGACCTGTCGTTTTGATTTTTAGAACCCCGTACCCCTAAATAAGACTTCCCGTACTTGCTATTACTGATTTATGACTTGCGGGGATGGTTGGTTCGGGATTTGGGGCAGTTTGGGGTGAAATCGGAACACTTGGTTCCTTAAGGTTGGCTTAAAAAGCCAAGTTTGAGTTCGGTCAACATTTTGAGTAAACGACCTCGAAATCGGAATTTGACGGTTCCAATAGGTTCATATGATGATTTCGGACTTGGACGTATGTTCTTTAAATTTTTACTGGAACGCATTTTGGTGATGTCGAGGTCCAAACAGAATTTCGATATCGGGAATAGTTCCGTAATGTCATTTAATATTTGCACGAAAAATTTGGTGTCATTCCGAGTAGTTTAAGTAAGTTTCGGCGCACTGGAAGTAAAATGAAGAACTTGAAGTTCTTAAGTTTGATTCAATTGGTTTTTGGTTGCGATTTTTAGTTTTAGGTAGTTTCGGACGTTCTGAGAATTCGAGCGAGTCCGTCTTATGATTCCAAACTTGTTCGTATGTTTGGACGGGGCCTCGGGGACCCTGGGTGCCATTCGGACGATGCGCGAGTTGAGTTTAAAACTTAACAAGGCTGCTGGTTCACCAGTTCTGGTGTGCCTGCACCTGGGGTTGGCCAGCCGCAGGTGCGAGCCACGAGTCACAGAAGCGAAGGAGGGAGGACAGCCCAGGCACCGCAGGTGCGGACGTTTTGGCGCACCTGCGCGACCGCATGTGCGAGGTCAATGGTCGCAGGTGCGGGCTTGTGCGTAGATGCGGTCCCTTGAGCTCGCAGATGTGAAGCTTGTCCAGTAGCGGAAGATGCGCACCTGCGATGGATTTTCCGTATGTGCAGAAACGCAGGTGCGGCCAACTCCCCGCAGGTGCGAAATCGCTGGAGGCAGTTCACTTCATTTAAAACAGGACTTAGGCATTTTTCATTCATTTTCTTCCGCTCTTGGGATATTTGAGAGCTTCTAAAGAGGGGATTTCGACCTAGCATTTTGAGGTAAGTAATCTCTACTTAATCTCTATTTGAGAGATTCTAAAGAGGGGATTTCGCCCAAAGGCTTATTGATCACACAAAAGTGTAAAACGAAGCTACAAAATTAAAAAGAAGCTACTAATGGAAGTAAGAAGCTAATCTATTAAGGAAAATTACAAAGGAAGTTATAAAGTAAAATACGTAAAGTAAAATTAATATGTACAATAGGGGAATGAAATGAATATACACAAAATGGGGATGAATATATACATGGAATGGTAAAGTTATATACATACCAAAAGTGAAAAATAACGAAAATGAAAATATGATAATTAAAAATAAAGAAGAATTATATCAGAATTATTACGAACCAGTCATCAAAATCATCAAATCAAAATAAGACCACCCCCAAATAGAAATTAGCATTGTCCTCAATGCTAAAAGCAAGAATAAGATCAGGGGAGGGATATAGAGTAAAGAAAACTCCCTATGTGGTCTCTGTCTGTATGGGGTCAGTGGTGGGGTCCTATGGTTGTCCAGACTCATCACCACCATCAGGATCCTCAAACTGAATATCCAAGTCCTCGTTCTGGGGCACCATAAATCTTCTCACTGGCTCTTTGTCAGCCTCCTGCTCTGATGGTTGTGATGTCTGTGCTGCAGGAGCAGTCTCCTCCATAAGGAAGTCCACAGGAATATCTCCGGAAAAAGTAAGCTTCTCTACCTCCTTCTTCAAATGCTCTTGACTCTTCTTGACCTTCTTGACCTGTTTTACCAGCTCCTTGATCACCTTCTCATGAGTACCTAAAGCCTCTAGAATTTTCTTCTGGTTGTCAAGGATCTGCTTCAATGAATCCTCTACTTATGGAGCCATCTGAAGTTGTGCTGGAGCAACCTTTGTTGCGACTGCACTGGAAAGGGCAGAGAGCTTTGATGTAGCTACCTAAATCCAGTTGTTGATACTGGACAAAGTTTGGTTGACCCGCAGTGCAGTATGAGGGTAAGCTTAGGAAGAAGGCACAAATAGTGGGACATATATTGATGGCCCTGACGACGGAGGTGGCATAGCAGCGGACGAACCTTCGGCTGTGGAAGGCTCGGACCTAGAGGCCACTACCCTTTGTGAACAACTAATTTTTGACCACACCCAAATTCTATACTATTTTTGCTGTAAATATTAATTTTAGGTCTAATCTTAATATTTTAAATTTTTATCTTACTCTTAATAGGTTTTATTTAAGAAAATTAAAAACAACAAAAATATTCACATTCTTAGAATATAAGATTTGTTCCTATGTTTAAATAGAAGAA
>ML423843.1:0-18726 GCA_005239525.1 Nicotiana knightiana
TGTGCGTATGTTTGAGTTATTGTGGTGGTGCTTCTTGTCCTATATTGAATGCTTGGGGTTAAAATTGTTCATGGCCCACCACATGTTTGTAAAAATGCCTCATTGGAGGAAGTATTATGACCAATTTTGTGGTGAAGTCTGAGTAGCCAAGGTTGGGTCACCCGGTTGTACTGAGCTAACATTTGGGATAATTGCAAGTACCATGCCTCCACGAAAGCGCCAAGCCACCGGAGGCTCCTCCAACCACCCGGCAAGAGCTTCCACCAGGGGACGACCTCTCAAAATAATTGACTCCAGGCCTTTCAATAGCCAAAAGTTCATCTCCGCAAAGGCCCAAGACCGGTTCAATGCAAAGGAGGATAAAACATCCATCCCTGAGAAAGCCATGGATATCAACGCACTCAGGATAAACTGTCCTAATATGCCTGAAGAGCTAATACGACGACGCCTGGATGTGTTCTTGGAAGAGCCTGATAAGGCAAATGCCATGCTTGTCCGGGATTTTTATGCCAATGATCCAGAACCTAAGAACTATGTGGTAACAGAACGGAAAAGGCCAATCAATGCCTCCAGAGAAAATATCTGGTCAGTGTACAGGCTACCTCCACCAACGGAGGGCTATGTGGATGGATACCAGACATATCGTGGAAAAATACTCCCTGGGATACGTTCACCCCAACCATCTGTCAACCAGGAGTCACATTGAAGTGGTATAAATATGGAAAGAAATTCCACTCCTCGGCCCACAAGTTCGAGGCCAAATGCTGGTTGTACTTTATCAATAGCCGCCTCCTGCCTTCCAAGAACCTTTCAGAGGTGAACATCCCTCGAGGGTGTTTGATTTGGTGCTTCATGAATAATGCACCATTCGATGTGGCCAAGGTGATTCATGACGATATGTTTACATGCATTAAGGTCAAACGGTATGGATTCTTCTACCCTTCGCTCGTCACTCGTTTGTGCAGGCAGGCTGGTGTGTCCGGTGACTTTGCTATAGATGGTCGGGTGCCTGTGGTGCACCCCTTCACAACTGATAGAGTCACTACGAGCAAGGATGTGGTGGTGGCGGCTGAGGATTTGATAGGGCAGGACTCTGAGGATGATGAGGCGGAGGAGGATCCACAACATGGTGAGGATGATACTGAGCACGTGGAGGAGGAGCAACCCGCTTAGGAGCAGGCTGCGGATGTTGGAGGCCTGTCTGGGGCCAGTCGGGGATAGTGGTTAGACCGCCTAGAGCAAGATGTGGCTGGGATGAGGACCTCGGTAACTGACCTGGGGACGCGTGTTGATGAGATGGCCACCCAACAGAAGAAATCTGAGAAGAGGATCATGGGTTGGCTCCGCGCCCTGGGTCGTGCGTGCAACATGGACTCAGGCACCGTCTCCGACCAGGATTGAGCTGTCAGGGAAGTCCCCTTTCCCTACACTGTTTTTAATTGGCCATGAGGACATGTCCTTATTTTAAGTGTGGAGTGGGGGATGGATTTCCTGTTTTGTTGTATGTTGTATAGTTATGAATTGTTTGCTTTAATTTGTGTTTAACTTGGTAGAATTGTAGTTTTATTTTACGTTTTCTTTTTGTAGTTTGTTTTAGTTGTTTTTAGGTATAGTTAATCAAGTCGTCTTGGCCCGACGATGGATCCCTTCGGCGGGTTTCTTGAGGGTCCATATCGATCGAAAAAAAAAATCAGAAAATTTAGTGGACTCTTCCTGATGACGGATTTCTTAGGCAGTTTTCTTGAGGGAGGTTAGTCCAAAGAAAACACCAAAAATATTTTTTTTTAGGTAGTGTAGTAACTCCCTCTTGGTTTTTCTTTTGACTGCGGTTCTTTTCCAAAGGTTTATCTTGAACCGGGTATAGCTAGCTTCTTCTTTTATTTTTAGTTGTTAGGAAACCTTTGGGCAAGGTGCTGAATGATAAAATGCTACCTTTTGTATGTTACACCCAAACACCGTGAATCCTAGAGTGTGACGCTTAGGCTCACTTGTTGACTCTTGTAGAATGCCTTAATGGTGCATGTTGTAACTAACTTGAATTCTCAATGGAGTGTTTTGATGAACCAATTTGGATTGCATTATGTTCCATGTGTGTGTGAGGTATTTTGCATCTTATTCTATGTCTGCATTTGGTACCTAGAACTTGCCCTGTGTGTGTACAAATTGAAATAGAAGTTTGTTTTAGTCTTAGAAGGGATATAGGCATTTCTTTGTTAAGCCAGACACAAATATGTACCCACCTGAATGTAATTAACCATAGTCAACCCATTTGAGCTTATAAGCTTGTTTCTTTGATAACCACATTATGAACCATAAGCAATTTTTTGAATAGCCTGTCTGTTTGAACCATGTACCTCCCATGAGCACTTGAATTGTTAGCTAATATGTAAAAGTCAAAGTGTGGGGTAGTGGTTTGATCTGTAAGGAAAATCAGGGAAACAGAATGAAAGGTGCAAAAGTGTGAAAGAAAAAAAAAAGCAAAAATGAAGGCCACTTAGAGAAAAACAAAAGAAAGAAAGAGGACAATAAATACATGTAGTCCTTGATAATTAGTGGCATGAAAAAGAAAGTTGCACCTAAAGAATAGTGGGGTAATTATGAAGCAAAGCGTGGTGAAAGTTCTGGCCAAGCATTAAAATGGGTTGAATGTTAATGTAATTGTATTAAAAGTGCTTAGGGAGGTTAGCCACTATACCCAAATGTATCCTACCCGTCCCTTAGCCTACATTACAACCAAATAAAGACCTATTGATCTTAGACTGAATAAACTCAATTAGTAGAGTATTACACAATGGGCAAGTCTATGGCGTATCTGTGTGGCATATGAATGTTCTTTTTGAGAGTGAGTGAATTCTTTTGATTTAAAGTTCATGTTGCTCTTACTATTATCTTTTGTGGAACTGCTCTCAATGGTGTGAAGTGAGGGCACGTGATTTATGAAACAGAGGTAAGTGTTGACCTCCTTTTAGAGTCTCTCGAGGAAGTAAGAGTATGGCTTGGCATTTGAGAGTCGCCGCTTGAGGCATAGATGTTACACTGCTAGGTTTAATGCTTGTAAAATGTTGTGGTGTGACACCGTAGGGAAGTGTTTGATGCAAAGAAACCTTGTAGGATGTAGTGGATTGCTCGAGGACTAGCAATGATTTAAGTGTGGGGTGTTGATAATAGGCTAAATTCACATAGTTTAGCGTATATTTATACTCTAATTTAATGATGCTTCACGGTCTTAAGTGTGTTAAATAATGATAAATTGGCTCTAATGGTATTTTTGTGTTTCACAGGAGTACAATAAACTATTGAGGACTTATGATGGTGATCCAGGCGAATTTGAAGAATAACAGGCCATGGGGTAATTTCGGGGTGATTTGAAGGCTAGTTCAGTTTAACGAGGCAGTGAAGAACCCCATTAGCGCGGGTTGTAGCGCGCCCACGCTAGTCCAGCTTTCTGGAGGCAGTGTATAACCCAACTAGCGCGGGCATTAGTGCGTGACTAGCGCACCCGCGCTAGTCCAGACGCGGAAAATAGAAGCTGGATGGTGTTTTTGGAAGTTCAAGGCCAATCCACACAAACTATAAAAGGTTCAATTCACCCAAGAGAATATTTTTATCAAGGTTTAGAGTTTAGAACAAGAAAAGCAAGGGCAAGAGGCAAGGAGGCAATTGGGCATCAATCCATATCTCCTTCTTTTGTGCTTTTACCTTTGCTTATGAATTCTTTTGTAGTTTTTATCGTTATTATGAGTAACTAACTTTTCTAATCTAAGGTTTTGGTGGAACCCGTTGGGGGATGACTTTATTGTGATATTAATATAGTTTTGGTTGGTTGTTAATCTCTATTTGTTCAACTACGTTCTTGTTATAGTTGATTGAAGGACCCTCAATTAGCTGTGCCTATTTATTATGTATCTACTTGAGAGAGAGTGCATATTTAGGTAGTTGTTTGAACAACATCACTCCCGGAGTATAGGCGAGAGTCACGACCGAGGGTTTAGAGTTTGGATTAGAGATAACGATACCTCGAGTGCAATCTAAAGTGAATTGTAATGCAATCTAGCTAGCGTAACTTAAGAGAGTGCGTCTAGTAAATTATCATAATTACTTGAGAGAGATTTAATGGTAACTGGAGTGTTCATGATTGATAGAGACAACTAAATCAAAACTATAGGAAGTATACAAGAAGGAAGTTCACCAGCGGGGGAAACTATAACCTTAGACCTTTAATCCAATTGTTTACATCTTATTATTAGTTAATCTTAAGTTTATTACTTTTGTTCAGCTGTAATAGTAGAAACAACACAAAGTGATATACACAACGTTTGAGAAAGTTGATTATTGAGAATCTAGTAATCTAAAGACGACATTTGATACGTTAATTCCCTGTGGGATTCGACTCTGGGCAAAATACCCGGATTATATTTGCAACGCCCGCTTAGTCTTTTAATAGACATAGTTGAGCGTGATNATAGTAGAAACAACACAAAGTGATATACACAACGTTTGAGAAAGTTGATTATTGAGAATCTAGTAATCTAAAGACGACATTTGATACGTTAATTCCCTGTGGGATTCGACCTCTGGGCAAAATACCCAGATTATATTTGCAACGCTCGCTTAGTCTTTTAATAGATATAGTTGAGCGTGATCAGTAATCAAGAGAAGCAAATCAAGTTAAGGATTCATCATACTTATTCTCATCAAACCGGAGTATATTGTAATCATTGTACTTGTAGCTTTCTCGAATGGATTCATGTAATAGTTGTGGTGATTAGTGTAGTATTATGCAAGGGTGTCTAAACAATAGCTAATCAACAGGTTGTAAGTGAAGAATAAAGAATTAAATTAAGTTTTAAATTGTCACAATATATAACCACCAAATTAAATATCAGAAAAGTCTTATTCTACTTCTAAGAAACTCATATTGGTGAATAAAGTTCCTGAAATGTATGCCTCTAAATATTTATCACAAACTATCAAATATGTTTCAGGGCGGATAAATTATGACTGAGAAATAGTGATGGAAAAAGATTCGTCGAGGCTTAGTGACATTATATATATATATTTTCCCTCTAAATTAGAATCAAAGTAAATAGAGAAGTATTCACCAATCCTATAAATTGCACCATTCCAAAATATTTCTCTGTAATAGCCCATAAAAAGGGTACAGAGAAATAAAAATAGAATTTTCATGACACATTCCCAGTCAAATAGTCAAACCAAAGAGATTTCAACTTTCAACGGTAAGAAAATTGCAGCAATGAAGAAGGTACGCTAACTTTCTCAATTAATTCAATCATGGATATAGAGAATCCAACTTTCAACGACAAGAAAATTGCAGCAATAGAGAAGATATTATCACTTCATTATTCCCTCTTAAGTAAGATACTATTTTTAATATCTTGTGAAAATCAAGTTGATGATTTTCTTCTCTGTTCGCCTCCAATAGGTTCCACCCTATCCATTTTGCACTTTTAGCTTGTACGCTTGTAAGCTTATTCTTGGAGAAATCTAGGATATAACCGAAGGCAACATAGAGGCGTCCGACTTGTATGGATGGTACCTTCTAATCACATATATATTATTGGCTAATAAAAGTAAACAACCTAAAAGGAATTATTGTTAAACAGTTTTTGGTACAACAATGTTATTCATGATAAATAGGACTCTACGATATATATATTAATCTAACAAACTAAATTCAATTAGCTTGATTTATCGCACAACGACTTGGCGTATGTGCTATTCATTGTAACAGATGTGCGTAGAACAACTATTAAGTTTAAAGATTGCTTGAATTAATATAACACAAAATAGTTCACTCACTTGCATGGACTTCACTAATTC
This sequence comes from Nicotiana knightiana, assembly GCA_005239525.1. Lineage (NCBI taxonomy): Eukaryota > Viridiplantae > Streptophyta > Magnoliopsida > Solanales > Solanaceae > Nicotiana > Nicotiana knightiana. Next base: position 5,842 of record ML423843.1, read on the forward strand.
GCCAATTGTTTAAACTTGAATAACACCCTTAGCTAACTCATTAGAGACAAAGAAACTTCGTTGAGAGATAGTTTGAGCCAACCTATTAGAGGAACTACCCCATGAATATGCTCATAGAAATTAAAAATATATATAAAGAGCAGAGCAAAGTAAAAAATTCAGATTTGCAAATTAGAAAACAGAAAAGCAAAAACAATGATACATAATGTAGTATACCACTAAGAAACATATTTGAGAATATATATGTATGGTGCACAAATATTTCAATCGGGTTTTTGCTACTGATTATCCTATGGATATACATATAGAAATTAAAAAAATATATGAAGAGTAAAGCAAAAAATCCAGATTTGCAAATTAAATAATAGAGAAGCAAAACGTGATACTAAGAAACATATTTGAGGATACATATGTGTAGTACACAGATACTTCAATCGGCTTTTTTGCTACTGATTATCCCATGAATATTCACAAATGCAAATTAAAAAGCAGAGTTAGCAAAATGTATTATAAGACAATAACAAACTATTTATACTTTTTCATCTTATAGAACCAACTCAATCGACAAAGTAGCGTATGAATTATAACGACTTGGTACTCCCCACAGACAAACAACCCGAACTTTTAACTTCCATTGTATTTTCAAAATTGTTATATTCTTGATCAAATCATTGTGAGTAGCCATATTTTGCAGAAACTGTATGTTTTCTTGAATTTTTGATAGTAGTAGGAACGATTTGAATTTAAGAACGGACTATCAGTTTGGAGAAATGGAAGTTGGCCGCCAGTTTGGAGCAGCTCCAAATGATTTTGTGAGTTTCGGTCGTGCGTGAATTTCAATCGTAAGGTTGAGGCGTTGAGCACTGTCCACTATCCTTAGGGTAGGTTTTGCATAGGAAATTAAGGGAAAATGGGTTCTAATTATGAAATTTTAAATAATATAAATTATTTTTCTTTTTTAAAGGTGAAGGAGTAAACAAAGTATGGTTAAAAACAGTTAAAATTTTAAAATTAAAGAAATATAAAATTTAAATTAAATAAGGTTCTTTTCTTAAAAAAAAGTAGATATTCAAATAATTTTGAATCAATTAATTTTTTAAAATGTATGTTTTAAAGAGTAAAAAGCGTATGTTTTAAAATTTTCAATGTTTAATTTGTAGTTTTTAAATAATAATATAAATCAAATTTATTTTCTAAAGTTAAAGACTAAAAAATATTTGTTTTAAAATCAGTTAATTTTTTGATAAATAAAGAATATTTAGTTTTATAATAAATAAAAAAATATGAAATTATGAAATAGTTTTTTTAAATAATTTTATAGCTCCTATTTATTTGGAGGATTTTTCTAAACTGCCAGGTGGCATATTCTGATGATGCCACTTGGCGAATTGAGAATGCTTTTTCTCCTCCTTTTAATTTTTTGGAGGATTTTTCTAAACTGCCAGGTGACATATTTTTGATGGTGCCACTTGACGAATTAAGAATGCTTTTTCTCCTACTTTTAATTATAGATAGTTTGAAGGATTTTTCTAAACTGCCATGTGGCATATTATGATGGTGTCACTTGCTGAATTGAAAATGCTTTTTCTCCTCCTTTTAATTTGTTGGAGGATTTTTCTAAACTTTCAGGTGACATATTATGATGGCGCCACTTGGCGAATTGAGAATGCTTTTTCTCCTCCTTTTAATTATAAATAGAGAAATATTTTTCTAAACTGTCAGGTGGTATATTTTGATGGTGCCACTTGGCGAATTGAGAATATTTTTTTTCATACTTTTAATTATAGAAGATAGTTTGGAAGATTTTTCTAAACTGTCAAGTGACATATTTTGATGGTGCCAGTTGGCGAATTAAGAATATTTTTTCTCCCCTTTTAATTTGTTGGAGTATTTTTCTAAACTGCCAGGTGGCATATTGTGACTTGGCGAATTATATTTTTCTCCTCTTAGATCGATACACTTTTCTTTTATTGTTTCATTGTTTCCTGGGAAATGTGTTGTCCTCGAGTTTCACAAGGGTGATTTTAGGCGCCATTTCCTCTTCTCACCACTGCTCGCTCCTTCTAAAGAGAAACCCAAACAAAAATGGCGTCTTCCTCTTCCAAAACGCTAATGGATCTATTCAAGCAGCCTGCAGCAAAGCGGCTAAAACGGGCCTCCTCGCCGTCTTCCGCTGACAACTTCATTTCCAGCGCCTTCTCATCTTCATTGCCGGGTGAAGACGGCGGCAACAAAGACCCCAAAGATAGAATGCTCATGTCCGAGCAAAAGTCGAGAATGGAGTTCAATAAATCGCTTGCAAAGGCCAAAATGAACCTCAAATTATGCTCTGATAAAATCTCCAAGTTAAACGCAAATGGTCTGTTAAATATTGCTCCTTTCACTTTTCTTGAAAAATTATATTTGGATCCATTAAGATGGTGTATTTACTAACTTGGTCCTAATTTTCACTTGAGCTGTTTGGAAAAGCTTGTTTCACTTTCTATTTTGTGTTGTTTTTTCAGTTAGTTGGTAGATTGTGATGCATTTCAATGCCACAAAAGGTTTGGACGACCACATTTTAACTTCATCCACTGTTTTACTCCTCTAGAAAAACAATATTCGAATAAGAATCTGACATCTTTCTCAAGAAATATTGAATAAATTAATATTTGATTTTTCTTGTGAAAGAGCAAAGTAGGCCTTCAATATCAAAATTCAAAAGTAAGATAGCTACTTGCAGACCAATTTGTTATATTCACTCTTTATTTTAAGATGTCGCTCTATTTTCTTTTTGATATCCTTTGGTTAAACTGCTTATTCCTTGCTAGGCACTGAAAAGGCATCTCTTGTGTACCAATTGTTAGGTGATGGCGTAGGATATGTGAAGTTAGAGGAACTGTTGGTTGAGGAGACATGGTTGGAAGCACTGCCAGGGGAATTTCAGAAGCCCTATGCAACGAACTTGTGCAGATTTGTTGAAAAGGAAATTAGTGGTGGTGTCCCAATTTACCCCCCACAGCATCTGATTTTTAATGCTCTTAATACTACTTCATTTGACAGGGTAAAGGCTGTCATCATTGGACAGGTAGAGTTTCTAGTTTCAGGTAGCATTCACATGTTACTAATAGTATGTTCTCAAGGAATGACAACCTGCATACACATTGGTTTGAATTGAACGCAAACTTTACAACCTTACCCAAAAAGAGACAGTAAACTATTACACAGCACATGCACATGTGATAATTGGTTTTTAGTTTTTGAAATGCAACCATCTGAAATATCAAGATGTTATTAAGTTCATCCATTTAATGCATTCGATCATTTAAAACACCAAAGTTCTCTTAACTAAAAATAAAATACGAAAGTTGCTTTGGTTCTTGTTGCAAATCTCCATTAGCGATTTGGTTTTCATCTTCAAGAATTCGGTAAGGAAGCTACAGTGATATTTGGAGATATTTTAGCCTTTTAGAAGCATTTTTCGAACTTACAGCAGCATGATCCTTTTTCAATGTGATTTCAGGATCCGTATCATGGGCCAGGTCAGGCAATGGGTCTCTCTTTCTCGGTGCCTAGAGGTATGAAAGTCCCTTCGAGTCTCGTGAACATATATAAAGAACTTAAGCAAGATTTGGGTTGTTCAATACCACTCCATGGAAATCTGGAACAATGGGCTTTACAGGTGCTTCTGAACTTCTTGCTGGAACTTTTCATCTACTTTATGAGTATCATATTAAGTTGTTTTTTTCTACTGTGCTTTACTTATCAGTTTGTTCAGTCAAAAGCAACGAGTTGTTACCTTGACAATTTTCACTATCAGTCCTTTGGCATATTTTATACATGACGTGATATCTGAAGCAACAACAACAACAACAACAACATACCCAGTCTAATCCCACATAGTGGGGTCTGGGGAGGATAGTGTGTAGAGGTAGAGAGGCACGTGATAATTTATGAAGCATGGTCATAGTTTCAAACACTATCCACTTCTGATCTCTTTCACTTTAACTCACGGAAATTTATCGTTGATATTTAAGCATAAATGTGACAGCATGATATTTACTCTGTTTTCTTTACTGAACCTAATATTGCCACTGATAAATGAGATCTTTACAATTCCTGGTTATTAACTGTGTAACAATCTGCAAATGGTTTCAACTTTAACTTCAAGATAAGCTAATCAAGATCGTTGATTTGTTCTGTATCAAGACCTCATCATTTCTTAAGAGTTGGGGCCAACTATCGAATACATGGTGATACTGTAGTTTCTTTACATGATATGCAATAATGGTGGATTTTATCTCTAAGTTGATATTTATGTAAGCTTATTTGATAGAAATGGCATAACAATTTGATAAGTAGTTTAAGCTTTGAATCTTATAAAAAAAAGTAGTTTAAACTTTGAATTGTGAGTTTAAATAAACTAAGACAATAAGTACATGGTACACCCTGGCTTTATGAAGACTGGTGGCATATTCAGTGCTAAACTGTCACACAAAGACGTATATCATAGAAATTCTCAACTTACACCACTCCCTCGTAGCTCTGGTATTAGGAAGAGATGTTCCGGCTTACTTGCATACTTGAAAGCATGCTTGCTTCTTGTTAAGGTAACAAGGTTTCTATTTGGAGCATACTTAGCCAAGATTAGTACTTAGTTTAAGCAGGAAATTTGAGTTGTTCATGATTCATTATTAAATTTCTGTAAAATGTTCCTGCCTATTTATTCATATCAGCAGCAATAACTTTATAAACCACTTTCATAGCCTTTTATGGCCCAAAAAATAAAAAACTGATGTCTCTGCACTTTTATAGCCTTCCATTTTTTTCTTGCTTTAAGTAATTCTCTGACATACACCATGTTGCTTTATAGGGTGTTCTGCTTCTTAATGCTGTTCTTACAGGTAAAACTTCCACCTCTTCAATGGTTTTATATATTGGCCTGCACGCATTCCTTTTGGATTCTTTTCTTCTCATTGCTTTTTGAGACTATTATATGGCTATTGCCACAAATGTACTTGAGAAGATTAACTTCAAATGAAGTAAAAAAAAAGATTAACTGAAGTAATATCTCTGTATCTCTCCGTCTCTTTCTCTCTACATAAATCAGTTAGGGGTGATTATAAGATCTGAGAATTCGATTTGGGAAAAAATGAGAAAGTCATCGTAAAGTAGGTAGAAGAGTGATTCAGAACTGCTTTCAACATAAATTTAGATGTTTGTACTAGGTTGAAACTTGAAACATCTGTGCCTACTGGATCAAATTCGCTGTACTTTGTAATAGTATTGTCAGACTATCTGTCATATTTCAGGCTTTATTTATGCTCAATTTTATTTCCTTCTTTTTAGATTGCATGCACATGACTGAAACATAAAGATTTACAGACGTGAAACCTTTGATAAAGAATTTGCATTATATTGTCATAAATTGCTTTCTATCTTGTCCCATTATGCGTTGGCGGTACTCCATAATACTGTTTGAAGTCTTTCAATTCCTTGTACTATGGGGCGACTTGGTCTTAGCTGCACTAAGTTACAAGCACTCTTGTGCCTTTGGCCCACTTATTAGTGGCCGCCCATGTGCATGCCACAAACAAAGCCTGTCGTATGCCTTCAACGACCAACTGTCAATATGTAACACCAGGACATGCCACAAGCAAGAGAACAAAAAGCAGCAGGGCCCTGCTTCGCTTAAAGCGTGAAGCGTGAAATGAAGCGCTCCGCAATTTTAAGGAAAAAGAACAAAATAAACCTTGCACAAAGACTATATATATAAGCAAATGTTTTATTTAAAAACTAAATAATAGACAACACAAATTCCTACAAAGGACAAACAAAATCAAAAATTATAAAATGGATCAACATCCTATTTTTTTTACAAGATTGTCAAAATCTCTAAGTCCATATCATCATTATATTGCTCATCATTTTCTTTGTTTTCATCTTCATTTTCATCAATTAGGGTTAGACTTGTAGCTACTTCTTTTCCCCCTCCTATGTAAGCTTGATGTACTCCCCTTAGACCATAAATGCTCTCCTCAACCCCGCTTGCCTCCGCAACATCACCCCAAGTGAAGTTAGAATCTCCTTCAAATACTTCTTCATAATTTTTAGATACTCCAGTTAGCTCTTTATTAGTTTTATCAGTATTGTCCAAACAAATTGGATCAATTCATTGCAAGTGTCGCAACAACGCCTCAATATTCTATTATATTTAGTGAACACTAGATCAGGAGATGCTTTAGGGTTAGTCTAGTTCTCTTCGTAGTATGAATCTACGAATAAGTTATGGCAAATAATTAGTAAGAGTTAGGAAAATTGAGATACAATTTAGCTATTAAATATACTAAATCGTTCTTCGTACATATTCAAACAGGCTCTAATTCCTTTCACATCCAGATGAGCTACAAGTTAGATCTAAAACTTTGACAACAAACTTTTTTAACTCTAGAGTGGAAGAACCATATTGTTTTCATAGTTCAACTCTTGAAGTAGAACAAATATTCAAAAGTTGATAAATATAAAGAAATAACTTAAACTTTAAAGCTATAAAGAAACATAGAAGCACTCACTCACTTGGTGACCTCTTCTTTCTTTGTCTAACAACCATTAGATATCCAAAAAGTCCCTCAGCATTCTTGTAAGTACTAATCTGCTCCGTTATCTTATGTCGCTCATATTCATCAAGACCAACTCCGCATATTTACTTTCACACTTATGCATTTAGTAAATCCTTCTCAGAGTTGTCATAAAAAAGTTTCGGGTTCAAAACATACCCAGCTGCATGCATAGGTCAATAAAGTTGCCCCGACACCTTATATCAATGATCTTAAAGACTTTTATATTTCTTTTCGTCACTAAATGACGCTTGAATAACCTCCTTAGCCCTGTCCATAACTTTATAAAGATAGCCCATTTATGGTTGCTCCTATCCACCAATCAAAGTACTTAAATAAAAGACCACCAATTTTTAAGCATGAACAATATTATTCCAAATGGTAGGAGAAACAATAATGTTTCCCGCTTCTTTCCCTCCAACTTTCTTTCCAGATGCGCTAGTTGTGAACGACCTTCTCATAATGTTCTTTTGCAAGTGCATTTTACGCAAGTTCAAGAAAGCTGAAACTTATCTTTGGTAGGTATCAAACTTCTTTGTTGCGTGAATCTCCTTATTATATTCAATAAAAGCCTTTGACTAATGTAAGAATGCACCCTAACTGCCTGAACTAAAATTGTAATGGAGAGTCTTTCCTTGAAAATATCACAAAACATCAAACTATACAATGAGCTGTATACGGAGTCCAATAAAGGTGCAGGTACACCCCTTTAACTATTACCCGCTTTAACATTTTCACTAGCATCGTCCACAACAACTTGAACAACCTTAGTTGGTCCAATGTTCTCTATAGTATTCCCAAACAAGGAGAATATTTTGATGGAATTAGTAGAAGAGTCGCTACCATCAATGGATTCAAGAAACAAACTTCCTTTTGGAGAATAAATTTATGAAATTAGAGGTCCTTATCTAATTAAAGAGGTGGAAGAGACAAAAACATTATGGAGGATCATAAAGTAGAATGAAACATGTATGGATGTTCCATTATGATGTATAAGTGGACAACAAGAAATAGAAAAATGATCATCAATATGTTGATGAATTCTCTGAGGGAAACTTGTTTCTTGAATCCGTTCATCCTAGCGACTCATCTACTGATTCCATCAAAATGTTCTCCTTGTTTGAGGACACTATAGAAAAAATTAGAGCAGATAAGATTGTTCAAGTTGTTACGGACAATATTAGTGAAAATATTAAAGCGAGTGATGAGTTGAAGGGAGTGTATCCGCACCTTGGACACCATGTGCAGCGCATTGTATAAATTTGAAGTTCGGTGACATTTTCAAAGAAAGACCCTTCACTACAATTTTTGCTTAGGCAGTTACAGTGCATTCTTAAGTTAGTAAACTTTTATTATCGAATATGATGAGGAGATTCACACAACAAAGAAGTTTCGTGATACCTGCCAAGACAAGATTTGCTACTGCTTTCTTGACCTTGCATAGGATGCACTTGCAACAGAACAATTTGAGAAGGTTGTTCACTTCATAAGAATACACCACTAGTAAATCTGAAAAGAAACTGCAAACATTATTGTTTCTCCTACCTTTTGGAATAGTGTTGTTCATGCTTTGAAAATCGATGGTCCTTTGATTAAAGTACTTCGTTTGGTGGATTGGAGCAAAAACCACCATTTGGCTGCCTTTATGAAGCTATCTATAGGGCTAAGGAGGCTATTCTAGCATCAATTAATGATGAGAAAAAATATAAAAAATTCTTTGAGACCATCGATAAAAGGTGGTCAGATCAACTTCATCGACCTTTGCATGCAGTTGGATATGTGTTGAAGTCGGGACTCTTTTATGATGTGAGAAGGATTTACTAGATGCAGAAGTGTGAAAGAGATTCTATAATTTTAATTGCATTTGGTCGCTAATGAAAATGAGCAACATAAGATAATTGAGTTAACTAGTACTAGACTAACCCTAAAGTGTCTCAATGATCTAGTGTTCATTAAACACAATAGAAAATTGAGGCATCTATACGATGCTCGCAATGTAATTGATCCAATTTGTTTGGACACTATTGATGAGGCTAATGAATGACTAATTGGAGTCTCAATCATGAAGAAGTATTTAATGGAGATTCTAATTTCACTTACATAGGAGGGGGAGTACTTCAACCTTACATAGGCGGGAAAATGAAGTAGCTACAAGTCTATCCCCTAGTTGATGAAGATGATGAGCAATACAATAATGATTCCATCACAGATTTTGACAATCTTGTAGAATTATATGTTGATCCATTTGTCTTTTAGTTTTGATTTTGCTTGTCATATGGAGGATTTTGCTCAATCTACTTTGTAGTTTTTGAATTGAACATTTGCTTATTTATATTGTCTCTTTGCGAGGTTTATTTTGGTCTTTTCAAAAAAATTGCGCTTCACTTCAATGAAGCGAGCGCTTCACTTCACGCTTTAAGCGAAGCAAGGCCTTGTCGCCTTTTTGCGCTTTCATAATCACTTGTAATGAGATAGGTTTCTATCTGTACATGTATACAGATGCTTGACATTATATGGACAAATCACGTACACTAGAGTTTACTGGATGAATGCTTTATCATGATATTTGCTTTTCTTTTTAAGTGAAGAGTTGTTGTGATACTGATTGTTTTCTACTAATCACTAGCATTTTGAGCCTTTTCTTTTTCCTGATATACTTTCAGTTAGGCATCACCAGGCAAATTCTCATGCAAATAAAGGCTGGGAGCAATTTACAGATGCTGTCATCAAAACAATTTCTCAGAAGAAAGAAGGAGTTGTTTTCATTCTGTGGGGAAACTATGCCCAAGCAAAAGCCAGGTAGTTCATCACCGAGCCTGCTAATACTCTATTAAGTATGTTAAAAATCTGATCGCATATCCCTACTTTATAATTGTTAGTCTCAAGACGACTTAGTTGTTTTATGGGCATCACTTGTAATCTTGCCTTTGATGGAACTATATCTGCAACTTTAGATGTTCAGTGTTTTCAGTACAAGCTACAAGGATAGGGAAATGATCTGTAAACATTTTTTGATGTCCAATAGCTGACTTCGAGGGTATTTGGCTAAGCTTATAAGCTGGTCAAGCTGGCTTATAAACACCTTTTGTCTTATCTACGCGTTTGGTAAACACCCAAAGTGCTTATAAGCCAAGTGTTTATAAGTTAAAATCAACCATAAGTCATAAATTGGTCACCCACAACTTATGGCTTTTCAGATTATAAGCACTTTTAGTTTGACCAATACTTTTACTAGTTTATCCTTAATAATATTTTCTAATTCACAAAATACTTTTCCCAAAATAAATTTCATGACTTTCTCTTCATTTCATATTCGTTAATTCTTTTCTTTACAAAGAAATTTCTTAATTTATAATCTTTTGAAAAACAATTCAAGGGTATTTAAGTCATTTAACAAAAGAATAGCTTGTCATCATTTTTTATCAAATACATCAACGGCTTATTATCAGTTTAAGCACTTCTATCCAAACACGTAAATGCTTATTTTAAAAATCAGCTTCAGCACTTAAAAAAGCTTTTCAGTACTTTAAGCTTATGAGCTATTTACAATCAGATAATCCAAACGGGCTTTCCTGTGAATAAATCTCTTTGCTTTGCTTCCATTTCCATCTTCAGCTTCTTGCTGGTACTCGAGGAGAGCCATTTGATTTAACTATCAACATCTAGTTTAACTAAATTTTATGTGCATTGATTCTTAACTGGTGGACGTAAGTACTTTAAGCTTATGAGCTATTTACAATAAGCTAATCCAAGCGGGCTTTCCTGTGAATAAATCTCTTTGCTTTGCTTCCATTTCCATCTTCAGCTTCTTGCTGGTACTCGAGGAGAGCCATTTGATTTAACTATTAGCATCTAGTTTAACTAAATTTTATGTGCATTGATTCTTAACTGGTGGACATTGAAGAGAAGTAGAAGCATGTATTTATCATTTGCTTTCAGAAGTTTTATGACTGAAATTCTTCACTCAAGCTTAGATCTCCAAATCTTAAAATTACCCACTGCCAAGGATTTTGTTTATAAGTTTTCCGCTAATTCTTCAGTATCGTCAGAGTGATTGCACCTTGTGACTTGTGTCAAACTTGTTATATATCCCTAAAGTGATGGTATCTTGAATATTTCACTGAATATTCTTCTTCTCACCAGTCTTACTATTCACAGTTTTAGATTAAATGTAGAATGCCCATCATCCAGATCAGTGCTCTTATTGAAGGGTGCCTAAGGAACTCTATAGAGAAGGTGCACCCAGAATATCATCCGACCTGGTGCTCTTTTTGTTCAGGTCAAACTTTTTGAAGAGAAAAACATATTGCACTTGTATAGTTTCTTCTAACCTGCTCGAAATTTCAGAAAAAATAGCTGGTCATTCTTATTCCCCAAACCCCACTTGTGGATTACACTGGGCTTGTTGTTGTAGTTCTTATTCTTGAGTTGGAACAATTTTGTTATGTTATGTTTTTTCTTTTTTAAGAGAAACGGTTACACCATCAACACTGGATTAGTAGACCTATTTCACTCCCTATAATTCTTTTTGATTTTTCCTTTCCTTGTCTTAGAAATAACATGACCTGCAGCTAGTTGAGGTGACACCCCATTGAGTTATACCTGGTACAACTTTAGATGTTAGGTATTGATTTTCCATTTTTATTCTGAAAAGGTTATAGTTTATGATTCAGGTAACTGAGTTGGATGTCTAATGAAGATTTCTCGAAATGTTTTTTAGTTTCTATCAAAAGCTCAAATTTAAATTTAGAAGCACCGGAATGGAATTGGGCTGTTCGTTTCTACTTTCTTGAAATTGATTGGAAATTCTGCTGATGAGGTTAAAATGGGAAGTCACGAATCATTCCTTTTCCCTCCTAATTAATCATTTTCAAACTTTTTTACAGGTTAGTTGATGAAACAAGGCACCGTGTTCTCAAATCAGCACACCCTTCTGGTTTGTCTGCAAACAGAGGCTTCTTTGGATGTCGGTGTGTTTCCTTGACAATAGAAACTCATTTCAACTGAAATCTCTAAGCATTTCATTCTTTTTGTAGATCCGAGTGCTGTAATCATGCTATTTCAGTTTACTTGTTACTGTTGCATTAAATATTTATTTTCTAAATATTCCTCATTATGTAATAAAAAATATGCTCATGGAAGGGGGAGGGACGACAACATGAATGACGCATAAGAGCAACCAATCTGCCTTTTTATTTGTTTCAAGAGCCTGGTTTCCTCTGAATCACAATTTCTTTTCTCTCCCACCCACAAAAAAGAAAGGGAATTTATATCACGGTGATCAGTCAAAAAATAGGTTATTTTCTTCATCATCCATGAATGTGTCTGCATTATGATTGCCTTCTCCTGTCTCCTCTCCTTCTGATTTATTCTTTATTTGTTGTGTAAGAAAAAGAAAAAAATATTTCTCAGCTTATTGTCAGAATCTTCCTCTGTAAAATGATATGATTTTTTTTGCTCTTGTTTGCATGGGGCAGGCAGCTCACATGATGCCCAGAAAAAGTAATGTGATTTGATGAATTTCTTTTGCTAGAGTGCAGTTGCATATGGTGTCACAGTGGCCAATATCCAGCCATTTACTCATTCCTTGAGGAGATGCCATCTTCTAACATGAGATTTCTGCGGTTTTCTGTAATGGCATGCTTTAACGTTCCTAAGCGTGCCTTAGTTTTCTTTAATTGTTGACTGATACGTTGTGGTAACTAGAGTATGAATAAGGTCCTCTACACCCCCCCCACCCCCACCCCCCCCACCCCCTTTTCCTTTTCAGCTGTTCATTTCGCAGATATGAAATATATCCAGATGTGCCTCGGAGCCTGGAGATGGTCTTGATGTAGCATGTTTAGTTCTCTGCTTACATTATGAAGTTTCGTGCTTAAATTGACTGGAAGCTAATATCAAACTGTTTTTCATGCCTCCTATGGTAATTACTTCTGCAGGCATTTTTCACAGACAAACCAACTTTTGGAGAAGATGGGAATACCTCCCATTGAATGGCAACTATAAGCTGCCGTGCAACCATCACTTTTGGAATGCTACTGCCGCGAGAGTGTCACTAAGAAGTGATTCTTCTAGGTATGTATAAGTCATTGCTTGACCAGAACCGCTAAGAATAATCAATGATATCTTCATGTATATAGTAGCTATGGCTGGTAACTTTGTTCACGATCCACCTTTTGCCATTTGATAAATCCTTGAAAACTGCAGCGCTCTTTAATGCAGTTAATTACTCTTTTTTTTTGGGTTTGTGGTGGTTGTGTGTGTGTGTGGGGGGGGGGGGGGGCGGGAA